>JAREIK010002277.1:0-35000 GCA_029783825.1 Sapria himalayana | reverse complement strand
AGATAGATATTTAGATATATATATATATCGAAGGCAAGTAGATAGATTGATAAATAGATAGACAGATAGAATGATAGATAGATAGATAGATATAAAAAATAGATATGAGAATGATAGATAGATAGAAGGATTAATAAATATATAGATAGTTAAATGGATAGAAGGATAGACATATAGACAAATAGACAAATATATAAATAGATAAATAAATAAATAGATTATTAGATAATAAGATAATAAGATAGATAGATAGATAAAAAGATAAACATATTGATAGATATATAGACAAAAAATAGAAAGATAAATAATTAAATTATTAGAATGATAGATAGTTTTATAGGTAGATAGATAGAGAAATAGATTGATAGATAAATATATATAAATAAATAAATAGATAGATAGAAATATAGAAAGATAAATAGATAGATAGATAAATAAAGAGATAAATCGATAGATAAATATGTAGATAGAAAGAAAGATTGATTGATAGAAAAATTGGTTGATTTATTGATACATTGATAGATAGAGAGACGAACAGATAGATAGATAGATAGATAAACAGATAGATAGATATTAAAGATAGAAAGATAGCTAGATAGACAAATTGATACATAGATTGATAAATACATAGATAGAAAGACTAATAGACAGATAGACCAATAGATAGATAGAAAGATAGACTTATAGATAGATAGATAGATATACAGATAAATAGCTAGATAGATAGACACACATATACACATTTAGATAATTATACATATAGACAGATATATATATATAGTATAACATAAAGACATATAACAGATAGACATATAGACAAATACAATGTAGATAAATAAATAGATACGCAGAGAGACAGGTATATAGATATATATACAGATAGATAGGTAGTTAGTTAAATAGATAAAAATATTTATAGACAAATAGAATCATAGAATGATAGAATGATTGATAGATATATAGATTTATAAACATATAAACAGACCGACAGATAGATAGATAGACTGAAAGAAAGATATAAGATATACATATAGATAGATAGACATATAGATAGATTGACAAATAGTCAGAAACAAAGATTGAAAAATAAAATGATAGACAAATTGATAGACTAATAAATAGATAGACAAGATAGATAGACAAATAAGTAGATACATAGATAGATAGGTTGATAGGTACATAGATAGGTATATAGATAGAAATATATATAGAAATGTAGATAAATAGATAGAAATATTGATAAATCGACATAAATATAAATAAACAGATAGACAAATAAATAGATAGACAGATCAACAGATATATATATATATATATATATATAGACAATTAGATAGATAAAAAAATTGACAGATAAATAGATCAATAGATAGACAAGTATATAGATAAATAGTAGATATAAAGACTATTATATAAATAGATAGATAGGAAAATAAATAGATAGAGAGATAGATTGATGGATTGACAGATTGAAAAATTAATAGATAGATAGATAGATAAATAGATAAACAGATAGTTTGAAAAGAAGTTTGATAGATATATAAATAGATATACAGATAGACACATAGATAGATTGATAGAAAGATAAACAAATAGATAGATAGAAATATCTACATATAGATAGATATGCAGATAGAATAATAATCAAATCATCTGATAGACTAATAGAATGATAGATAGATAAATAGATAGAAATACTAATAGACAGATAGACATATAGATCAATTTACAGATAGATATTTAATTAGATAGATATATAGACAGATACATTTTTAGACAGATTTACAAATATATAGATAGATATATAGATAATAGATATATAAATAGATAGATACATACATAGACACCTTGATAAATAGATAGAAAGATAGACAGATAGATAGATAGACCTATAGTCATATAGATATAGGAATAGATAGACAAATTTTAAGATAGATAGATGAATAGATAGAGAGACTAATAGACATAAAGATAAATAGACAGACAAATAGATAGATAGATAGATAGATTGATTGATTGATATATATATATATATATATATATATATATATATATAAATACATATAAAAAGAAAAAAAGATAGATAAATAGATAGATAGCTAGACAAATAGATAGATAAAAAGATTGATAGATAGACATATTAATTAATAGTCAAATAGACCGATTGACATATAGAAAGATTGACAAATGGATAGATAGATAGGTGGATAGAAGGATCAACAAATAAATATTTAGAAAGATACACAGATAAACTGATAGATAGATAGATTGATAGAATGATTGATTGATAAACACATTGATTTATTAAAAAATAGATAGATGGATAGATAGATAGACAGAGAGACATTTAGATAGATTGATTAATTGATTGATTGAATGATTGATTGATTGATTGATAGATATATAGATAGATACATAGATAGGTAGATATAAAGATAGTTAGAAGATAGATAGATAAATTGATAGATAAAATGATAGAATGATAGAGATAGATAAATAAACTAATAGACATATAAATATATTGAAAGATAGATTGATAGATTGATAGACAAATAGATATATAGACATAAAGATAGAAAGATAAATAGACAAACATATAGACAAACAGACCGATAGATAGATAGACAGATAAAAAGATATACACATATACTAATTGATAGATAGAAATATAGAAAGATAGACAAATGGACAGATAGTTGATATATAGGTTGACAAGTTGACCAGTAGATATATATACAGCTAGATAGAAAATATATAAACAAATAGATAGATAGATAGATAGATAGATAGACAAATAGAAAAATAGATAGCTAGATAAATAAATATTTACACACACACACACAAATAGATAGAAAATAAAATTGATAGATATGCAGATAGGTAGATAGAAAAATATATAGATAGACAAATAGATTGATAAACATATAGACAAATAAACAAATAGATAGATAAGAAAATTGATAAATATACACATAAATAGATAGATAGACTAATAGATAGATACAAGATAGATAGATAGATATCCAGATATATAGATAGGATAGATAGATAAATAGATAGACATATAGACATATAGACAATGGATATATATATAGTTAGATAAATATACAAATCAATAGATAGATAAATAGTTAGTTAGATAAATATATAGACAGATTGACAAATAGATAGAAGATAGATAGATAAATAGAAAGACAAATAGAAAGATAGATAGATATATAGATTAACAAATGGATAGTTAGATTGATAGATAGATAAATAAATAGATAGAAAAATAGATAAAAAAATAGAATGATAGACAGATATATAATTTCATAGATAGATAGATAAACTAATAGACTGATAGACTAATAGACTAATAGATAGATAAAAAGATTGATAGATCTATACATAGTTAGATATATAGAGTGGTAGATAGATAAATATATAGATAGAGTCACTTAGATAGTTACACAGATAGACACATAGACAGATACACGTATAGACAGAAATACATAAAGACATATAGATAGATAGATAGACAAATAGGCATATAGATAATAGATAGATCGACTTATAGATAGTTAGATAGATAAATAGACAAATAGATAGTTAGATAGATAGATAAATAGATAAAAAAGATTGATTGATTGATTGAAATATAGACAGAAAGATAGAATAATTGATTGATATGTAGATAGATAGAAATCTAGACACATAGACAAATAAACATATAAACATAATGACTGATAGATAGATAGATAGACAGACTGATAGACAATAGACTGAATGACTCATAAACATTTAAACTGATTGACAAATAGACATGATATATATATATATATATATATAGATAAATAAATAGGTATATAGATTGATAGATATGTATGCAAGTAGATAAATAGATAAACATATAGATAGACAAATAGAATGATAGACTGATGGACATATAGATATATAAACATATAGACATATAGAAAGATATACAAATAGATAGATAAATAGCTAGCAGTACATGAAAATGTCTATTTAGCTTGGAAAATTTAGCTATGGAATAATTCTTAGTTAAATAGCAAGGCTTTAGCTATTGAATAGAAAGAAATTTTATATTTTACATTGAATCACAAATTTGTGATGTATTTGGGATGGAAATTTTTGATTTAAAAATGTCCCTAGCTAATATTGTCATAGATTTTTGCACAGAGAAAATTGCAAATTTCGCAAGGGATTTACCGAAGTATTCTTCTTATCTAAATCCATAGCTAAATAATTATTTAATTTTTTTATGATTTTATATTTATTCGCAAACAATTATTCCTCAAATATTAATTTTTTCAAAATATATGCATTTAGCTAGGGATTTTTCCCTAGCTATTTGGGCTAGGGATAATTATAGTTGCTAATGTTTAATGATGTAACTTTATTTTAATATATTATTTGTTTTAATATTTTATTTAATTTTGTATATTAAATGTATATCATTGTCTATAGATGAGCGATCCTTGAAAGTTACATTCTCTTCATATAATCTTAAAAATAGGATATTATAAATAAATACTTTTAAAAATATATAAATACAAAAAAAATTATATTAATAAGAACTAAAATAACATTTTTTATAATTATCAAATTTTTAAAAAATTATACAAAAAATTGTTCTAAAATTATTAATTAAGAAATTTAAAATTTTGTATTTAAAATACATTACATAATTAATTCTATAATTATAATAATTATTAAATATATTTTAAAAAATAAATGAACATACATTAAAATTTCTATTAATAAAAAACTAAATTAATTCTTCGTATGATTAAATATAAAATAATTACAAAAATATCTGAATTAACGAATAAACAAGTAAATATTAATATATTATTTTATGTTAAAAAAATAGTTTTATGATTATAAAAAACTTTTAAAAATATAATTACAAAATAATTTGAAATTTTTGAATTATAAAAATAATGTAAAATTAATCATTAAATTTAAAATAAAATATATTAATATTTAAAGATAAATACATATATGTTTTCCCCTACTGAAATTTATAAGAATTAAATAATTGAGTAAAATTTTTACTATTGGCTTTTAATATTCCGTCTTTATTAAAATAATTAATATAACTTTTTTTAATGATCTTCTCGCTTTAAGTAATTTTTAGAATTTTATAAATTATAAATTTTATCATTTAATAATATGAAATTTTATGCCTTTAAAAATATTTCTTATTATATTTATAAAAATTAATATGAATTCTTAAAAAGTTATAACCATAAAATATATATATTTGTATTTTTTTTAACATAAAGAGTATTTATAATTCTTAGGAGTGTGCCTTGAAGACCAATCATCTTTTCATGTGTGCCTTGCTATATAAAGTTTACAAATTTTAAACCCATTTAATTTATTTTTCTAGTTGGAAGGCCAAACATCTATTTTTAGAAATTATTTATATATTTATTATTTAATCAATTTAATAATTAAAAATTGTAAGGTGTTTGTTTTTAATGTGTGCCTTGTTACACACACATTAAATTATTGAAAATAATTTATTAAGTAAAAAAAAGGCGAGTCTATATGTTTTATATATATTTATCATTTATTAAATGTTTTGCTAATTAAAAATTAAAACATTTAGGAAATTTTAAAACTTAAAAAACCATATCTTGATGTCCAGAGAAAACTCTAAGACTCTAATTAGTGCCATCTACCTCTCTTTCTCAAAACAAATAAATCAAAACAAAACCTAATAGTGGAGTAAGAGTATTTACTTCCGCCGTGAGTTTCTTATTGATTTGAGATGTGCCTTCTACCCTTTCTCTTCATTGCTTATCATAATGCAATAGTGTTTGTTTTGATTCTAATATTTTTTTTCCAATTTCATATTTTTCCTAGCTTATGTATATTTTCCAATAAACTTGGCTTACTAGTTCTCAACACGGATGTGTTCGTCTTTTTTCCATCTATTTTGCCACACAGACATGCTTGTGGCATTGTGTATTTTTCCATGGATGTGTTAGTCACAAAGAGAGGGTTAGTGTATGTGGTGAGCAGTGTGTATATAACAACATATTTAATATTTACATAGAATATTTTGTAACTAAGTTGATCCCAAGAATAATAACACATAAATATATATATGTGTATTTTACTATTTGTATAACTATAAAAATAGTATACATAACTATATATAAATATAACAACATATATCTAATATATATATATATATATATAAAATATAAAACTATATATAAATGTATTTAACAATATGTATATCAAAATATAACTATATATAAATGTATATATCTACATTAATACCTATACATAATGATATGTCTAAATATATATAATTACATGAAAAAATATATTTAATTACATCTACAACATGTATAACTACATTTATAACTATATGTATAACTATGTGTGCAATTACACATGTAACTATAATTATAATTAAAACTTATAACAACATATATATAACTATATGTTTAACTATATATGTATAACTATTTATAAATATTTGTATAACTATATAAAACTCTTTCTAACTATATTTAATTAGATATGTAACTATGTAAACTATTTTTATAACTATATTTAACTATATATAACTATTTTTTAACTATATAATATTTTATAAATATATGAATAATTCTATATAACTATATTTCTAACAAAATATACTTTATATATAATAATATATAACTATATATAATTATAATTTACTATATGTATAACTATAAAAACATTATATATAACTATATCTTTAACTACATACATATTTATAACTATATGTATAATTAAATATAATTATATATAAATCTATTTATACTTATATATACTATAGGTATAAGAACACATAACTATAATTAATTGTCATTTACTATATGTATAACTATAAAAACTTTATACATAACTATATTTAAATGTATAAGTAACAATATATATTTAATATACATTTTTATATATTAGTATTTAAACATGTATTTAACTATATCTATACCTATGCATAACTATATGTATAAATAAATAAAATTATATGAAAAAATATATATTCCTACATGTTTAAATATAAGTATAACTAGATGTGTAACTATATGTATAATCACATGTAATTATATTTATAATTACATGTATAACAACATACAACATTATGTTTAACTATATGTGTATAACTATTTATAAATATTTGTATAACTATATAAAACTCTATATAATTAAATATAACTATATTAGGCATAATTTGTTATCTTGACAATTTTTTTAGTAGCTCGTGGAGATTGAACTTGCAACCTCCAAGGAGGCACACATCTGTCTCAAGAATCAGTGTATCGAGCTATTAGTTTTTGATGTGTAAATACACACACACACACATCCACCCACATTTAATTGATGTTTATAATATATATATATGTGTGTGTGTGTGTGTTTTTTTTTGTATATATTATATATTTTATTGAACACATGTGAAATAATGTTAAAAATTATCGATTAATATCCAAGCTCATTTAAATTAATTGAAAAAAAAACTAAGACATGAATATTAACAAACATATCAAGCACCATTGAATTTCATTACATTTTTATTTAAACCATTTATTCTTATTAAAAAATGTGTTACATTTTAAAATAATTTGTAATAAATATAATTAAATATAAATCATCAATATATATATAATACATTTTCATATCTTTAAAATGCATCAAAAGACTTAGATTTTGTTATTCTAATTGAATTTTAAGTATTATCAAACATTATTACTCATAAATGAGAGTTGTTAAAATATTTTTATATGCTTAATTTAATATTATTGAAAAGTATTGGAATACAATAATAATATTATTTTATCATTTTAATTTTATAGTCTTCAATTAAAATTAAATAATATTGAACATTTTTAATTCGACTGTCCACGAAACCAATGCAACTGCTAAGGGTTTGTTTAGATTCTACTATTTGTTATTTCGAAATTCTTCTTCTTCTACCCTAAATATCACAATATATTGAATTTTCCATTGAAATTATATAGTATATATTTGTGTTTGTATAATATCATGTAAAGTGAAGTTATTACCACAATTATATAAATGGTCGAAGATCCTCCTCATGAACACAGTATTAATCTGGGTGTTCATGGTAAATCATTACAAGTACCAAAATCATTAATCACCAGTATATAAGTGATGGATATATCTTAAATTTTGCTAAATTAATATGTTCTCATCCTTCATATTGATTATGTATTAATTTGAGGTGTATGTAAGTTTTCTTAAACAAACTATCTTTTGATTGTAGTTTTCCACAAATAATATTAATGTTAATGTATGTAATTTTTTGTATCTCTAATTAGTCTATATTTGTAAGGCTAGAAATCTATAATTGTAGCTTGCTTCACATCTATGTATTCTAGTTGAATACTTTGTATGATATGTTTTCTAGTCCAAATATGTTTTTGTTCATGTATTAATTTTTCATTAATTCATTTTCCAAGAGTTATTGGAATTGGATCTTCATTCCATTTATTTTTTCTTTCATTTTATTTTAATATTCAAAGATTGAGTTGAATCATAGTAAAATTGTGCTATTTGAGCTTCATTGAGAAGTGAGAAGCTTACTCCTTCAAACTTTTAATTCCTTTCTTTTTTGCTTTCCTTTCTTGTCCATTCACATAGTTTGCTCATTTCATCTAGTAATAGCATGATCTATTAATATTTAACGTGCTAAAAATGCTCTATTTTTTCATGTAGATTCTACAAATGCATTGCCTCGATATTCATGATATTTTATATTTGCATATTCATCTATAAGTGATTTAATTTAATTATTAGTATATTTTGTAGTCATTGAATTTTTAATTCAGAATAATGATTGAGCATTTATCTTTACAAATATAATAGTGCAAATGAGTTCATATCATCAGTGCATGTACAAAAGGTTTATGAAAAAAATTTTGAATCAAGATTTTTTGAGTGGGCTAGAAACTTTCATTAACTTTGCATGTAGTCAATCGAGATGGATGGATGAAAAAAAAATTAAGTATACATGTAATAACTACAAGTGTCAGAATATGCCTTTTCATGATGTAAACACTATAAGATACTATGTGGCTAAATATGGCTTTGTACCCAATTATTTTGTTTGGATTTATTATGGAGAAAGTAAAATGACTCTGAACATTGATTGAAATGAGGGTATTGAATCATATGTATGTGGGGAAGAAGCATCAAACACATACCATAAAATGGCATGGAAGCAGCTGGTGCTGAATTCAATATGGATTACATGGATAAACCACCTAATCCTGAAGCTCAAAAATTTTATGATATCTTTAAAGCTATAGATAATGAGTTGTGGCCTAGTTGTAAAATACATTCGCAATTGTTACTTGTGTCTCAACTCATGAGCATGAAATCAGAAAATCATATGTCTAAGAAATTATTTAACCAGGTAATAGAACTAATGAAGGAGATTGTTACGGATAATAATTTAGTCATTAACAACTTTTATAGCACTAAAAAGTTACGATGAGGTATGGGTCTACCAGTAGAAAAAGTTGATTGTTGTTTTAATGGATCTATGTTATATTGTGGTGGTGAGAGTGATTTAATTAGCTGTAAGTTTTGTGATAATCATTAGTTTAAGAAGGTAGCGTGTGTTGCATATATATGACAAAAGATAAAGTTGCATTTAATAAGATGTATTACTTCCCTTTAATTCCTCGATTGTAGAGAATATATGGATCAAATGCTACAGCACATGATATGAGGTGGCATTCTAAGCATGAGGTTGAATAACTGGTGATGCGTCATCCATCAGATTCACTTGCTCGTAACCATTTTAATCATATAAATCAAGATTTTGTAGCTGAAAGTTGAAATGTGAGATTGAGTCTTTGCACTGATGGATTTCAGCCATTTGGCCAATCTGGACAATACTATTCAACATGGCCAGTGATAGTGACATGTTATAATTTGTCTCCATTGTTGTGTATGAAGGAGTAATATATGTTTTTGTAAATATTGGTTCCAGGGCCAAATAATGTGAAAGACATGCTAGATGTACTTACAGCCAATTATAGTAGAGTTAAATCATTTGTGGTATGTTTGCATGAATATATATGATATCTCAAAAAAGCAAATTTTCATTATGTGAGTGGCCCTTATGTGGACGATAAGTGATTTTCCTACATATTCAATATTTTCTGGTTGGAGTACTGCAGGATGATTAGCATGCCCGTATTGTATAGATAAGTCGGATGCTTTTCCCCTCAAATTTAGTCGTAAATAATCATGGTTTGATAACCATCATAAGTTTTTACCTACGAATCATCCATTTCATAGAAATAGATTTGCATTTCAAAAAAATAAAATAGTGATGATAGTTGCACCAGTTATTCATTCAAAAGATGATATTATGAAAGAGATTTAAAGTTTGGGTCTGAAGAAAGTAATTGAAAAGGATGCTACTGAAACTAATGGTCCAATATAAAAAGTATTTGGCTGGAGGAAATGCAGTATTTTTTGGGACTTGCCCTATTGGAAGTCCAATTTAATTCATCAAAATATGGATGTAATGCATATTGAAAAAGATGTGTTTGATAATGTTTTCAACATTGTCCTTAATGTAGATGGAAAAACAAAGCACACTTGAAAATCAATACAATAGTTGAATGATTACTATCAGTGTCTTGAATTAAAACTGAATAAAGCAATAGAAAAATATTCTAAAACTTATTACACACATGATGAGAAGGCAAGATAGATATTGTATGAATGAGTTAAAAATTTGAAATTCTTTGATGGATATTTATCAAATATGGGTAGATGTGTGGATATGAAAAATCTTAAGTTATTTGGAATGAAAAGTCATGACTGTTATGTATTTATGCAGAGAATAATACCAATTGTATTTTGTGAATTTTTTCTCCTAAGTGTTTGGAATGTCCTTATCGAACTTAGTTTATTCTTCAAATAGCTAACTACAATCACAATCAAAAAAGGTGACATGGTGAGACTGGAGAATAACTTACCCCTTATTATTTGTAAGCTTGAATGGATATTCTCACCGATCATTTTTAAATAAATGGAGCATTTTCTAGTTCAATTGGCATATGTAGCAAGGATATCCAGGCTAGTGCAATACAGGTGGATGTATCCTTTTGAGAGGTAAATAAATATAAGTAGTGGTGTTTTATTATTTCAAACATAAATTAATAATGTAATTTGATATAATTGAAACTTGATATTATAGGTGTAGGTATCTTCATAAGTTGAAATTGAATGTTAGTACAAGGCAAGAGTTGAAGCTTCAATTTGCAATGCATATTTAGTAGAAGAAGCTTCATCTTTTTTTTTTAATTATTTTGAGGATCATGTCAATGCAAAAAATAGAAATGTGCCTTGGATTGATGAAAGCCATGTGCTTGTAGAAGATGATTCTATGGATAAGCTATTTATCTTCAAGCACCTTGGAAGAGCATTTGGAAGAGAAAAAAAAAGATATATGATAGATGAATAGTACAAAGCAACCCAGAGCTATGTTTTACTTAATTGTGAAGAGGATCCACCATATATTGAGTATGTATACCCAAAATTATTGTAGGTTTAATCATAGTTTAATTTTGTTCTTAAAAGGAATAATTAAAAATTGATATACTTTGTTCTCCCTCTATTTATATTTTTGTAGTGTTTATGTTGAGTAATTAAAACAGACATCCAACCATTTTTATCCATGAGGTCAATTATATGCTAGAAACAACAAAAAATAGTAATAATAACCCTCTCTTTTGGCGGAGGAATACCGTTAATACAAACTATCATCTACCCTTAGCCCATTTACACCCAATATTCAAATAAAAATAAAATACATTTAACCAATCTAATAAAATGTAAATTTATTTGTGCTATGACTATGTTTATCTAAGACTCCTATATTTAACTTTTTGTACAAGGAGAAGTTCCTTCTGAAAGTTAATGACTATCCTTATGATGGTAGCTTATCCCTTGTCTTGCTTTAACAATCTTTCGATGAGTATAATAAGCATTATTTTGCTTCTTTCTATATTTCGTTGCTTCTACAGTGTCTTATCTCTTTTGAATCTGAATATGGTTCTCCCTCCAGCATTTTTAGCTAACTCGAATCTTGAGTCATCTCGTGCCTTCTTTAATTTTTAGCTTAATTCCTTCCACTATCTTATAATGGTAGCTGGGTTTTCGAACATCTTTATAAGCTGTCCTCCCAAGTGATTATTATTGAATACTATTATTTATATCTTGATTAACCCTTCACCTGCAATTTTTTTTCTGCACAATGTCAATTCTATCATACACATAATTAAAATCTTGTATCCCCCCTTCCCTGTTCAGACCAATTATCAATTTGGCTTGATACATCAGGTACAGCTCCATTGTTGTTCAGAATTATTTGAAATGCTCTGCTTTGTTCCATCTTTTTGCTTTTCATTCCTTCACTGTCCTCTTTAACTTTTACAGCTTGCACCTATATATTACAGACTTCCTACATACAACCAGAAATAGACTTCCAGCAACACCCATTTTAAAACAACAGACTACCAGCAACACACACTTAATAACACAGCCCTCCAGAAAAATAACACAGACTTCCAGCATATATAATACCCACTACTAACAATACCATTTAAACATCTAGCCTTCCAATCAGAAAAGTCCACCAAACTATGGACATGCAGAATAAAATGTACCTGCAGAGCATACTACATATCTATATATCCATTATCTTTTCTCAAACCAGTCCCCTGATGTTATTTCAATTAGTTTCAATTTCTTCTTTCCTTTCTACCTGTAGAAAACAACAGAAAAGCAGAAAAAAATAAACAGAAAAACAAAAGCCACTTACCTTATCTCGATCACCCCTCCGGACCAGGGTGATCTCTTATACGGACTTATTTTCCTATTTGAATGGCAAGTTCTAATTAATATTTTTATTTTTTCTAATATAAGGGAAATCTTTACTATCAAGATTTAATATTCCAGTAAATTTTTTTGGTAAATTCTCTTCATTATATTCCTGATCACCTTTCTTTTTTCCCTTTTTAGCTAAAATATCTGCTAATGCATTCGCCTCTCTAAAAATGTGCTTTATAGAAAAGTTTAGAAAATTCATATCATTTAGAATATCCTTTATGTCATCTTCATATTTCCACATATTTGTCTACTTTTTGATTAAATTAACAACAATTTTCGAATCTATTTGAATATCTATATTTTTAATTTCTAGTTTTCTACATAACTTAATACCCTCTCTTAAAGCTAATATCTCAGCATGAACGACCGAGGATGCTTGCATCTTTCTACTGAAGGCTAATATTAGCCGTCCTTTCGAATCTCTAATAACTCCTCCACCTCCTACTTCGCCCATATCTCTATCGAAGCTACCATCTGTGTTTAGAGCTATACTACCTTGAGGTGGGTTTTCCCATTTTATACATATTACTTTAAATTGTTTAGGTTGATTTTCTTTTAGATTCCAAAAAATTAAGGTTTCTTTGTCCCTCTTCGAGCCTTGCCTTTTTATAGCGTACAATTCTGTAATTTTACTTGTTTCTTCTTTAATATCTTTCCAGATATCTTCTATTATCATTTTATAACCTTCGAATCTACTTTTATTTCTAGCCTTCCAAATGCACCAGATAACTAATAATGGTACATTGATTTTAATCCTTTTCTGCACTGGACTAGAAACTTTTAGATTAATCCATTTCTGAAGCCTACGTTTCAAGTTTAGATGTTCATATTTTAAATTCATTTCTAAACCTAGTCTTTTCCATAGCTCCGCTGCTACTCTCCCATGTGAAAGGAGATGATCCAATGTTTCAATTTCATTTAAGCAATACTCGCATCTAGATTCGAGCTTAATACCTTTTTTCTTTAAATTATTATCAATTGGGATAATATTAGATAAAGCTTTCCACATAAAAGTTTTAATTTTTTGTGCATTATCATTATTCAAAGCCATTTGAATAATGTATGTTCTTTTAAATTTTTTCTTTATTCATTTTTAACTGTTTTTAGTGAAAATGCAAATCCGAGCTTAAATTCCATTTCCATCCTTTTTTAGTAAGTGTAGAAAATCTATCAACTAATTCTTTTTGGTTAAGCATTTGTGTCCATATCTATGAACACTTACTTTATTCTTTACTTTATTGATATCATCCTTAATACAATATTTTGCTCTCATAAATTTTGACCATAGACTGTTATTTTCTTTCAACCTCCACCATCTCTTGCTTGCTCCTGCTTTTTCTAAATCTATAAGATTAACAAAACCCAATCTAGCTTCTTGAACTGGGTAACACAAGTCTCTCCATTTTTTCCAGTGTAATTTATATTTGCCCTCTTTTTTTCCCCATAAAAAGTTAGCTAATTCTTTTTTGATTTTTTTAATATTACAAATTGAAGGTTGAATTATCATAATATTATGCATTAGAAGACTTTCTAAAACATGTTTTATTAAAGTAATTCTGCCCCCATACTTAAATATTCCTCTTTCCATCCCGAGATTTTCTGTTTTAACTTATTTAATAAAAATTCTAAATATACTATCATAAGTTTACTTTCATATATCGGGCAGCCCAAATAGATCATTTTTTTTATTATGGGAGAAGCCTGAAATGTTTTTGATTTTATGAGCTAATGCAATTGGAGCCTTATGTGATATCATGTATTGGCATTTTCTTTTATTTAATTTTTGACCTGTTTCTTCCTCCATGCATTTCAATAAGTTCATCAGATTATGTAGTGATTTGTTACTACCATTAGTGAATATAATTGCATCATCTGCATATGCAAGACAACTCACTAATGGAGTGTTTCTCGGCTGTTTGAATGTGCCTATCCTACCCTTCCTCATTTTATCTTTAAGGTTAACTATTAAGAGTTCCAGATAAATATTAAATAATGATGGTGAAAGTGGATCACCATGTCTTAAACCTCTAACTGGTATTATTTCTTCTCCTACCTTTCCATTTGTTATAATTCTAGTTCATGTATTAGAAATACATCTATAAATCAAATCTATCCATGTTTCAGAGAAACTCATCTTTCTCATGATAGAACAGAGAATGCTCCATTCTACTCTATCAAAAGCCTTGGATAGATCCAATTTTATAATAACATTTTGCCCTCTTGATTTGGATCCTATTTCTCTACTCATTTCTTTAGCCAAGCAGATATTTTCCATTATTAATCTATTTTTCATAAAACTGGTTTGTTCTTCAGAAATAATGTTAGGTAAAATTGAATTTAATCTATTTTGTAAAATTTTAGATACAATTTTGTAAATAGTGTTGCATAGGCTTATTGTTCTAAAATCCTCCCCTTTCTGTGGATTCTCTATTTTAGGTATAAGAATAATGTGAAAACTTCCCCATTTTTTTTCAAATTCAGCCCCACAAAATTTACTATAAAGTGCTTTTTCTATATCCTTCTTTATTATATCCCAACAGGCTTGGAAAAAATAGTTGTTCCATCCCTCCGGTCCTGCTGCACTATCTTTGTTCATACTATATATCACTGTTTTGATTTCTTCTTCTTCTGGATGCTTAGTTAGCATGTTATTATCTTCTATGTTGATTTTATTTTCTATGTTTTTTAAATGTGAATTTCCTTTTAGTTCTCTTATTCCACTTAATTGATTTTCAAAGAATTTTGTGAAATAGTTTTGAATGTCTGAATCTTTTTCAAGCCATTCTTCCCTATTATCTTTAATACCTCTAATTCTATGTTTCTAATATTTTAAGTTAGCTATTTTTTGAAAAAACTTTGTATTTTTATCCCCTTCTTTAAGCCATTTAATTTCAGATTTTTGTTTCCAAAAAACCTCTTCCATTAATATTTTTAAATTTAATTCTGCTTGTGCCTTGCTAAGAGCACTTCTATTGTCTATATTTTGAGTTTTTTCAAATTCTATTTCTCTTTTTAATACTAGTTCCTCTACATCTTTTATATTTTTTGTTATATTCCCAAAAGTATCCTTATTCCACTTTTTTAATTCAACTTTTAATCTACTCAACTTATTATTTAATATTTGAATAGGATTTCCTAATGTCTCTTTATTCCAAGACTGTTTCACCATCTTTAAAAAATCATGGCGTAAACACCAATAATTCTAGAATCTAAAAGAACCTCTTGTATGAGTAGATTTTTTAAACGTGATTAATAATGGGCTGTGATCAGAGCAGGTTCTATTTAAGTGCTTAACTTCTGTAGAGCCAACTTGATCTAGCCATTTAAAATTAAATAAGACTCTATCCAGTCTCACCCATATTGTGCCTTTTTTCTTCCAGTTATTACACCGTGTAAACTGTGAGCCTAAAAATTTAGCCTCTATAAAGTTTGTTTTATTTATTATATCATTAAAGTGAGACATCCCTCCTTTATTAGGTGTCCTACCACCCTTCTTTTCTTTAATACTTCTAACTATATTAAAATCTCCACCGATAATCCAAGGCTTTTTTTCCATCGAAATTTTATTCATTTCCTCCCATAATTCTTTTCTCTCTTCTCTTTTATTCTTTGCATAAATTATTGTTATTATTTCATTTTCATCTTGACCTAAGCTAAAGTTTATTAGTTGGTTAGTTTCTTTTAATATTTTTATATGTACGTTATCTTTCCATAAAATCCAAATTTTTCCATTATTATTAGCATACCCATTTTCAAATCCTAATAAATTATTATAATAATTTAGCTGAGCTTTATCCACCATAGGTTCAGCTATCGAAATTAGATTAATTTTATGCATATATATTAGTTTTTTTAATCTATTTTTTGAGAGGGGGTTTGCTATTCCCCTAATATTCCAATAGATATACTTATACATTTCTTATGGATTTAGCATGTGCTCTAGTGGTGCATTTAGTTTCGTATATCTTATTCAAATACTTTTTTAATGCTTCTAGGTTTTCTTATTGAGCTTAGTTCTTGTTCCTTCTCATCTTTCCAATACCTACCCAATTGAATGGCCATTATTTTTAATTCTTCAATTACCCAATCTCTATTTCCCATTTTTTGTTTTAGCTTGAGTTTTTCTATATTAATGTTATCGTTATTGATTCTAATTTTCTGCTCATTGTCTTCCCCATCTGTATAGAGAGAAGTCAAGCTTTTTATTTTTGATTCCTCATTTGAATCTTCTTCAACCAGCACTGCCCAGCTTTTATTTTTTTGTTTCTTATTTTTCATTTGATTTCTAGTTCTCCTATTTAGCTCTGAAATGTTTTCTATTATTTCTCTCCTTTTAGCATTTTCTATGGATTATGTTCTTTCCTCCTCACTATTCTGCCTATTATATTCAATTAATTTTTGATCTTCAACTTTTTTATTCTGTATATCTGTTTGGACAATCAGTTGAGATTTTTTTTGATATTTAACCATTTCTCATTTACTTTCAAATGCTCTTTTCTTCCCTTCTAGATTCTAATTATTTTTGTTTCTTTTTTTGTTAACCAAACATACCTCTATAGCATGTGCCATCTTTCTGCAGCATGCACAAAAAGGAGGGAGGTATTCTGGAACTATAGTTTGCCAAAAATCGCCTCCTTCTGTGTTTCCAATCCAGATATGGTGAGGAAGAGATTTCTGTAAGTCCACCTCTACACAGATTCTTGCAACACTTGGTCTAGAGAGTGTTGCCGTAGCACCATCAAGAAGAAGAGGAGAGCCCAAAACACACGCAATAGGATATAATGCCGGGGCCAATGACGATTCCTCCTTTATGTTAAATTCTAGAGTCCATTTAAAGGTTCTCATGGGGTATCCCATGATATACCAAGCTCCTTTCAACCATAAGCGATGGAAATCCTCCTCGGAATGAAGTTGTAGTAACACATGTTTCTCATCAATCAGTCTGATTTTGATCAAGGTTTTAAGTTTCAATAATTCGAAGAATGCCCTAATATCATCAATACTAGTCCTTCCATGCGAAAATTTTCCCACAAGCGTGTGTGTATGAGTTGCAGAGAACTTGTGAATTTCCTCGGCCGAGAAGAATATCGAGGGTTCCTCGATATTTTTTTCTTGAATTTGCGAGAAGCTCGCGATAGGGGGCGTGGTTTTTCTAATAAAATCAGAAAAGGACTTCTTATTAACTAAGTAATCCAATTCCATTGAAATTAGCTTAAAACTTGCTTCTTCTTGTACCCAATTGCAGGTCTCTCTCTCTAGGTAACTATTTCTCTCTCTAATAGGTTGAGTATATGCTAGAAACAGATTTGTGAATTGGTTCAAAAACTATAAGAATTATTAAGTTTTTATTTTTTGAATTATTTGATTTATTAGTATCTTTTAGTTATTAACATCATTTATTTAATTTATGCAACAGAAAAATGATTCTTCAAATGGAGATTCAAATATATTCATTCAGACTCTAAGTAAAGGTTTGCATGTGACAACTTATCTTAGGTATTTTGTCAGTGGATATAAATTTCACACAATTAGGTATGATTCTTCTAAAACTACAATGAATTGTAGTGTATGCATTAAAGACACAAGTTATAGTGTAGATGAGATTGATTATTATGGTCAACATGCAGAAGTTATTGAGTTGGAGTATCCTGAACTGAAAAATAATAGGATTGTATTATTAAAGTGCAATTGGTTTGATCCTACACGAAATGTGGCTATAAAGATTCATTTGGATTATAAGCTAGTGGATGTTAACCATATACATAGATATAATCGATATGAGCCATTTATTATGGTAGTTCAAGCCACTCAAGAATATTATTGTACATATATGAGTTTATCTCATGATAAGAGTAACTGGTGGCTGATTTTCAAAATTAAAGGATGAACAAATTTTAAAGTACCAACATCTCAACAAAGAAGTGAAAACCTAGCTATTCCACTAGCATTTCAAAAAGATGACATAAATATTATTGAGCCTGTGCATGTAGATGAAGATCCAGAAAACTTATATGACTCAAATGGTAGCATAATAGAAATTGAAGATAATCATTTTCTATCTGAAAATAAGTTGGAACTTTCATCAGAATTAGACAAAATGTCGGAAGTTCCATTAAGGGATAATAGTGATGCTGATAATTAAACTGTTATTATTGTATTATAATATTATATTATCAAAGACTTTCTATATTTTGTTAAAATCCATTGGTCTGTATTATTCTAAAATGCATGGGTGTTCATCATATATTTATCATTTGGTATATGTTTTTATTTTTTGTACAATAGATAGCACCTATAGGGCATGGGCTTGGTAGAGGTGGACGTGAACATAGAAATGAATGAAATTCATCTAGTATTTTACATTTGTTGCAAAGTTAGTACCATTTCATACCACCATATCCAAACTTCAACATCACAATTACCATCTCAATCTTTATCACCATCACCATCATTAACATCATTACCATCACCTTTATCAAATATAAGCTCATCCGAAATGCACACTATCACATGGTACTTGCCACACTAGCACCTGATTTATGTGGCATAAATGTGAATAGTGGTCTCAAGCTATGTAGATGGTGGTAAAGCTTTAACCTGTGATGCTGACAACAGTCGATATACATTACTATTTGGTAGTGACAGTGATAGTTCAAACTTATTATTGATGTGGAAATTGACATTGCTTTACTATTTCATAAAGATCTTGGGCATGGTATGACGATTCGATGTGTGATGATGTGATTCCTATAATCTAGAACCAAATGGTGGTCAATGTTAGTAGTGTCCACATCAGTTGGCACATAATAGTGCTGGTATTTTGGTACGACACTAGAATTGCTTTGGTACATTTAGTCTTTATTTGTTTAAAATTGAATGAAACTTTCATTTTAAAAAGTTTTGCATAAAATTATCATGAATTGTGTGTTTTATCTTTATTTCATTATTAGTCTTCAATTTCAGAAAAGTGAATCGGAACGCCATTTGGTCGGTCATCAGTGCCATGGTTCAAAAACATGGTTACTCCTAATGACCTGTCTTGATCCAGATGCTTTTTGCACAAGATTTCCACCTCACATTGGTCTTTGTCTTCGTGATGCCATTTCCATTCCACTCAGCATGTCTTCCACTCTTTTTTGGCTTATTGTACGTGTTGTTTCATTGCAGCTACCTTTTTAAGCAAGAAGATTAGAATAATCATCTACCTCGGAGGGATGACACAATCTTCTTTATCATGTTATTAATTTTATTTGAGTTCAATTTAACGTGCTATAATACTATGAATTGAAATATTATGAACTTCTTTTCTAAATGAAGTATGCAATTTTTGCACAGCACTAAAAGTTCAGTGAATCACATGCATTGCTTTGGTGATGTTGCTGGCGACCTTCAAGATTCTAGTATAGTATGCTAGGCTCTGATTGTTTGTTTTTTAAAAGATGAAAGCTGTATGCATGCATATTTCAAATTATAATGAAACTTTGATCTTTTTTTTTGAAGTATTGATGGGTGGACTTGTTTTTGTTAATGGTACAATGAATATGAATTTTGAGAGATGTTTGAAATCAATTTTGAGAGTTTGAGAGATGTTGCTAATCTTCTTATTTAAAGGGGAATAGATATGCAAGGTTTGAGAAAAGTTAAGCAAGGTTCTTCACTGCTAAACTTGTGATCCTTATCATATGCAATGTTTTATGCAAATACAAAGGGGAACATATACATAAATTCTTATCTCAGATACTATTCAATCTATGTTAGTGTCATGGTAATAATAGTTTGTTCTGCATGTGAAATGGTAGTAGATGATGCATGTGGTTTTATCATAGTTACTCTATTGGTGGAACCATAGGGGTAGATTTATTTGCTCATGAGATTACTCGAGCTGCATGTAAGTTGGCCCAAACGCCCACAATCATTGAAAAAAATAGTTCAATATTAGCTTGATGCTTATGTGATATTCAAAATCATGTTGGAATATCAAAATACATATTTAGAAGTTTTATTTCCGATGACATTAGTTAGAGATGATTTGAAATATTTTAAGTTAAAGGCATCACAATTGGCTTCATTCTTTACACTATTTACTCATGCATGTAACATTTTTAAAAAAATTCTAAAATTTTTAGGCATTGGATTGTTTGTTTCTTGTTTTTTCATGACTAAGTATTTCTTGTTTTTGTTTTTCCTTGTATTAGCTTCTATATATTTAAGTATATATATGTTTGTATAAATATATAAATATAAATATAAATATATTTATATATATGTATGTATGTATGTATCTATGCATATAGATATCTATATATATAGATATTCTCGTAATGTTTAAGTTTGAATTGATGTGTATGTAGGAAAAAAAAGAAGTGAATGATGAGATGAAAGAAATGAAGAATGTAATGTAATAATAGATGTACTATATGTAGTCACAGTTAGAAATCTTGATGAGAGAGATAGCACACCATGTTCCAGTAGACAACCCACGTAGGAGAGCCATGCACAAATGCACAAGCTAATGATGAAGATGATGATTTGGTTTTAAATGATTATATAGATATGTTATGTTTTTCTTTTAACCATGTAACATTTGTATCATAATTATTTCTGTTTTTTTTGGTTTTTGTTAATTATAAAAAATGGTTTATAGTGTATGATTTTATTTAATTTTATATAAAATAATAAAAATATGCAATCAAATTTTTTGTAAAAAATTAAGATTGTGAAAATTGATTTTGAATAAAAATAGCTAGGGATTTTCCCTTACTAATTTAGTTAAGGATGTTTTTGTGCTTATTTATTCGAAAATTATTAATTATTGTTCTTAATTATAGTTAAAATTAGTAAGGGAAAAATATATACTTAGCTAGTGAATTTTCTGTCGTTAAAAAATTTGCTAGTGAATTTTTCCCACGCAAATTTTTTGTGACAACCACATTAGCTTGGTAAAATTTCAAGTGTTGATGTGTTATTTTTTTTTTGCCATAGAAAAATTTCATAGAGCTAGAGATTTCTCCATAGCTATTTGGATATTTTCTTATAGTGTAGAATGATATAAAGATACATAAATAGGCAAAAAGACAAAAAAATACATAAATAGATAGATATAAAAATTGGCAGATATATAAATATAAATAAATAAATAAATATATATATATATATATATGTAAGAAGATATATAGATAGATAGATAGCTAGATAAATATATAGATAGATAGATAGGTATATAGGTTGATAGACAGATACATAGAGTGATAGATAGAAAGATAGATAAATAAATAATTAGGTAGATAGAGAGATAGATAAATAAATAAAAAGATAGATAGTTAGATTACTTGATTAATAGATAGATAGATAGATAGATAAAAAGACAAATAAATAGATAGTAAGATATATAGATATCACAACTAGACAAATATACAATAGATAGATATATAGATAAACAAGTAGATAGATAAAAAGATAGATAAATAGACAGAGAGACAAATAGATAGATAGTGAGATAAAGAAATATACATATAGACAAATAGATAGATGGATATATAAATAGATTAAAAGATAGAATGATAGATAGATAGATAAATAGATAGACAAATAGATAGATAGATAGATTAACAAATAGATTGATAGATAAATAGACAGACATTTATTGTTAGAAAGAAAGATAGATAGATAGATAGGTATGTAGATAGAAAGAAAGATTGATAGATATGCAGATAGAAAGAAAGATAAATAAATAGATAAAAAATAGATAGATAGGTAAGTAGATAGATAAATATATAGATAGATAAATAGATAGAAAAATAGATAGATAGAATGATAGACAAATAAATAGATAAATAGATAGATAGATAGATAGATAGATAAAAGATAGTCAAATAGAGAGATAGACAGATAGAAAGATAAACAGTTAGACAGATATATAGATAGATAGTTAGACAGATAAATAGAAAGATAGACAAATAAATAGATAGATAGATAAATAGATGGATACATAGATAGAGAGAATAACATATATTAAAATAAACAGATTGAAAGATAGAAAGATTGACAAATTGATAGATAGAAATATAAATAAATAGATGGATAGACAAATAGATAGATAAGCATATATATATATATATATATATACACAAATAGTTAAATTGACTGATATAATGATATATAGAATGATAGATAGATACTTAGATAGACAGATATACAAATAGACAAATAGAAAAATAGATAGACATATAGATAGATGGATAGAAAGATAGACTAAAAAACTAATAGATAGATGGATAGATAGATAGAAAGATCAACAGATAGAAAGATGGATAGGTAGACAGATAGAAAGATGGATAGGTAGACAGATAGAAACATAGATAGAAAGATATAAAAATAGAAAGATCGACTGATAGATAGAAAGACAGATAGATAGACAGATATATAGATAGTTAGATAGATAAACATATAGACAAATAGATAAATACACAGATAGATAGATGGATAGATTTACTGATAGACAAATAGAAAGATAGATAGACAGACAGATAGATAGATAGATAGATAGATAAACACATATACATATAGATAAATAGACTAATAGAGAGATAAATAAATAGACTGATAGACTGATAGATAGATAGAGAGATATACTGATAGATAGATAGATATACATATAAAAAGATAGATAGATAAATAAATAGACATATTAAAAGATAGACAAATATATATATATATATATAAACTGATTAATAGATAGATAAATAGATAGACATATATACTGATTGACAAGTAGATAGACAGATTGACAAGTAGATATTTAAAAAGATAAACATATAGACAAGTAGATAAATAGATTGGCTAATACATAGATAGATATTTAAAAAGATAGAAATAATGATAATTTGATAAATAGATAAACAAATAGATAGATAGATAGAATGATAGAATGATTGATAGATAGATAAATAAACATATACATAGATAGACAAATAAAAAGATAGAAAGATAGATAGATAAAATATATATAAATTGATAGATAGACAAATAGATACCAAAATAGATATATAGATATCCATAAATAGATAGATTGAATGATATAAATATAAAGAATATGGGAGGTAGCTAGATAGATAAATAAGTATACATATTTATAGATAGATAGATAGATAAATAGAAAGATAGAATGTTAAGTTGATAGATAGATAGATAGGTAGGTAGTTAGATAAAGAGATAGATAGGAAGATAGGTAGATAGAGCGATAGATAGTATTATAATTATATTGATAGATAAATTTATTGATTGATTGATAAATAGATAATTAGATAGATATATAGACGGATATATAAATAGATTGATATATAGTTAGATTGGTTGTTTTATTGATAGGTAGATTGATAGATTTATTGATAGATTGATAATCAGATAGACAAATAGACAATTAGAGAGATAGAGAGAAAGACAGATATACAAATATTACAAATTGACACATAGACATATAGACATATATGCAGATATTACAAATAGAGCGATTTATTGATAGATAGATAGATAGCTAAGCAGATAGATCTAAAGATAGTTAGATAGTTTGATAGACTAATAGATAGACAGATAGATATATAAAAAGATAAAAAGATAGATTGTTAGATAGATAGACAAACAAATAGATAGAGAAATAGATATATTGATAGATAAACATATAGACTGAAATACTAATAGATAGATAAATAGATAGACAAATATATAGATTGACAAATAGATTGATAGATAGAAAAATAGATATGTAGACAGATATATAGTTAGATAAATAGATAGATAGATAAATTGATTGATTGATATATAGTTATATAGATACATAGGCAAGTAGAAAGATTGATAAATATATAGATATAATGTTTGAATGATAGATAGATAAAGAAATAGAAAGATAGAAAGATAGATAGCTAGATAGATAGATAGTTAGATATAAAAAATAGATACATAAAAATAGACAAATAGATAGATAGTTATATTGATAAATTGATAGATTGTCAGATTGATAGATAGAATGATAAAAAGATAGACAAATTGATTGATAGAAAGATATATAAATAAATAAATTATTAGATAGATAGATAAATAGATAGATAGATATATAAATATTTAAATAATTAGATAGATAGAAAAATAGATATATCGATTTGTAAAATAATAGATAAATAGATAGATAGCTAAATAAATAAATAAATATATTGATAGTTAGATATTATGATAGATATATATATATATAGATAGAAAGATAGATAGAGAGACAAATAGATAAATAAATATGCAAATAGATAGACAGACAGATAGAAAAATAGATAGGTAGATAGAAAAATAGACAAATATATAGATAGATGGATCGATAGACATATAGATGAACAGAAAGATAGTCAGATAGATAGATACATACATAGAAAGATAGATAGATAGATAGTCAGATTAAAATAAAGATTGATAGGATGATTGAAAGATCGATTAATAGATAGATTGATATTCAAATTATTAGATAGATTGATATTCAAATTGATAGAATGATTGAATGATAGATAACTAGATAGAGATTTAGATCATTGATAGAGATGCGGATAAATAGATAAATAGATTTATAGATAATAGATTATTAGATAGATATATAAATTGATAGAAAGAGTTATAGATAGATAGATAAATAGATAGAAAGGCAAACAGATAGATAGAAAGATAGATTGATTGATAGATTTATAGATATATAGATTGATTGATTGATAGAAAATTGATAGAAAGATTGATAAACATATTGATAGACAGATTGATACATAGATTGATAGACATATTGAATAAATGATTGATTGACAAATTGATAGACAGACAGATAGATAGATAGATAAATGGACAGATAGACATTTAGATAGAAAGACCAATATATATATATAGATAGATATACAAATAGATAGACAAATAGATAGATAGATATATAGAATATTAGATAGATTACTAGCCCGATAGATAGATAGAGAGCCTAAAAGATAGATGGACAAACAGATACTTAGTTAATTAGATAGATAGATAGAAAGATAGATACATAGATATAAAGATAGATCGATAGATATAAAGATAGATAGATAGATAGACATATAGAAATAAAAATAGGTAGGTAGAGAGATAGAAAGAAAGATAGATAGAAATAGAGATAGCTAGATAAACAAATAGATATACAAATAAAATGACAGATAGATAGATAGATATATAGATAGATAGACAGATAGATAAAAAGATAGATAGATAGACATATATATAAACAGATAGATAGATAGATAAATAAACAAATAGATAGACTAATAGATAGATAGACAGACATATAGATAGATAAATAAATAGACAAATTGATAGATTAATAGTAAGGAAGAAAGAAAGATAGATAGATAGATACGCAGATAGATTGATAGAAAAATAGATATTCATATAGATAGATAGATTATATACAGACAGATAGATATATAGACAAATATATACCCAAATAGATAGATAGATAGACTTAAAGATAGACATATAGATTCACAGAAAAATACACTGATAAATAGATAGATAGATAAATAGATATATAGATAGACAGATAAATAGATATATAGATAGATAGACAAATAGTTAAATAAACAGACAAAAGGTAAAGTAGACAAATAGGCAGGCTAATATACATTCATTCAAATAGAAACCAACCAAATAGATAGATAGATAGACAGGCATATATGCAGATAGACAGGTAGACAGGTTGACAAACAAACAAATAGATAGAAAGATAGATAGTTAGTTTGATAGATAGATGGATAGATAGATAGATAGATAAATAGATAGAAAATGGATAGATAGATTCTTAAACTGATAGATAGATAGATGGATTGATTGATAAAAAAATAGACAAATAAATAGAATACTAGATATATAGATAGATAGTTAGACACATAAATATACTTATAGATGGATAGATAGATAAATAAATAGAAAGATATATAGGAAGATATTTTGATAAATAAAAAAATAGATTGATTAATTGATTGAGAGATAGATTAATGAAAAAATCGATAGACCGGTTGATAGATAGATAAATAGATAGATTTAGAGACATTGATAAATAGATTTATAAACAATTTGATAAATAGATTTATAAACATTTGATAAATAGATTCATAGAAAGATTGATAGATAAATTGATAGACAAATAGAAAGTTAGATATATAGATAGATATATAGACAGATAGATAGACAAATAAATAGATTTATAGATATATAGGTAGATAAACAAATAGATAGATAGATTAATAGTTATATAAATATTTAAATTATTAAAAAGATAGATTGACTTATAGATAGATAGATAGACAAATATATAGACATATAGATAGACAGATAGACAAACATATTGACTGACAAACCTATAGATAGATAGATATAAAGATTAAAATATAGTATATAGAGAAATAGATAGGCATATTGATAAATAGATTAATATACACATAGATAGATATATTGATAGACAAAATGATAGATAGATAGATAGCAAGATAGACAAATAGTTAGGCAAAGAGATAGACATTTTGATAGATAGAGAGAAAGGTATTTAGGTAGATATGTAGATAGATAAATATAAGATAGAAAAACAAATAGACAAACAATTAAATAGATAGATAGATAAACAAATAAATAGATAAACAGATAGACAAATAGACATATAGATAGATAGATAGATAGTTTGATATTTAAATTGATAGAATGATTCATAGATAGATAGATAGATTGATTGACAGATAAATATATAAATTAGATAGACAGATATATAGATATATAGGCAGAAAGATCTCTCTTTTAACTTAAAGCATTTGACTATTTGTTTTATTATCTACAGAAATTTAGAGAGGTAGTATACTATACAAGCTTAAGCTAATATACAAATATATAGATAGATATATTTTAAAAACTATGTGTCTATCTATCAACAATAATCTCAATCTATCAATCTAATTGAGAAGATAAATTATTTCTATTAGACAAATAGATATACTTATTTAATTATATCAACTTAAGCCTATGTGTCTATATATATATATATATATATCTATCTATCTATTTGTCTTTTAAGTAATATAGATAGATAAACAATCTATCTCTCTACCTATCTATTAATAGATAGATAGTTAGTTAGATAGATAGATTGTTTGATTCTTTAATAGAAAACTAGTTAAATAAACAGATTGATAAATATATTGATAGCCAGACAGATAGACAAATAGACTAATAGATAGTTTAATAGATAGACAAATAGATGGATAGTGCTGTATATGTAATTTGTTTTTTAATAATCTATTTTAATATTTTCATGTAAGTGCAGGAAAGGAAATATTAAAAGCCCGGAGATGCAGCAGTAGCACAATAATGGAGGTCCCGCTGTCCGGTCAGAGGGCCGAAATTTTTGGAGCAGAGCCTGTCCCGGTCCATTATCCGACCCACTTCGGTTAAATGAACCGGCTGTTTATTTTCTGTATAAAAACATTTGTATTTATTTTTCGGGTGGCTGTTTTTTGACCCGGTTGAACTATTCATCGTCTCTTCTCCTCTCTCTCTGCGTGATTTCACGACTGCCAAATGCTGCATACTGTAAGACATTATTTCTTAGTTTTAATCTGTAACACATATGTGTTTTCTGGTGGAGGTAGCTAGTCGTACTGAGCGACTAGCGAACCACATTATTTGCTGTGTTGTTTTCTCGTTTTGATTATGTTGTGGATGTTTGTGGATTGGTATATATATATTGCTCATTTCTATGTTGTTTCTGTGTTTTCTGTTCTTAATCTCACTACCCGTGGAAGTGCGATTGCCCAACAGATAGATAAATAGATAGATAAATAGATATAAAGATAAATAGAAAGAAATAAATAAAGAAATATAGATAGATAGATAGATAGATAGACAAATAGATAGATAGTTAGTTAGTTAGACAAACATATCGATAGATAAATAGATAGATCAATAGACAAATCAATGGGAAAATATATAGATATATTAATATATAGATAGATAGATAGTTAGATTGATAATTAGATTGAAAGATATATTTAAAGATTAAATGATAGACAGATCGATAGTTAGATTGATAGACAAATTGATAGATAGATTGGTAAACAATTTGAGGGATAGATTGATAAACAGATTTATGGATATATATATATATATATATATATAGTCATTTAGATAGATAGAGAGATATACAAATAGATAAAAAATTGAAAGATAGATATTTAGATAGATAGAAAAATAGATATTTATATAGTTAGAAAAATAAAAAGAAAGATTAATTTATTAATAAATAGATAGATAAATATACAAATAGATAGATCGATATATAGATAGACACATAGATAGATAGACAAATATATAAAAGATAGACAAAGAGATAGATAGACAAATAGATAGACTGATAGAAAGATAGATAAATAGATTGATAGACTAATAGATAGACGGACAAATAGATAAACATATAAATAGACTAACATATAGATAAATAGAAAGATAAACAAATAAATAAACTCATAGATATATAATAGATAGATAGAAACATAGAGAGATAGACAAATTGATATTCAAATATATAAAAAGATAGACATATAGTTTGATAGACAGATAGATAGATAGACCGATAAATTGATAAATTGATAGACATATAGATAGATAGTTAGAGAGAAATATAGACGAACTGATAGACAAAAAAAACAGACATATAAACTAAAGATAGACAAGCATATAGATAAATAGATAAATAGAAAGATAAATAGGGAGATAGACAGAGAGATAGACATTTAGATAGACATATAGTTAAACAGATATATAGATAGATTCATTGATAGATAGACAGATAGACAAATAGATAGACGGACATATATAGAGACATATATACAAACTTATAGACAAACATATAGAAAATAGATATATTGATATTTAAATAGACAAATTGACATATAGATAAACAAATAGTTAGATAGACAAATAAATAGACAAATACATAGTCAGATAGACAAACATAGATATATATATATATATGGGTAGATAAACAGATAGTTAAATAGATATTTAGACAAATAGATAGGCTGATAAATAGTTTGAAATTAGACTGACATATAGAAAGATATATAAATAGACAGACAAACTGATTGATAGACATTCACATAGATAGACAGATTGAATAATTAATTAGTAGATAGATAGACAGATAGATAGATAAATAGATATACATATAGATAGGAAGATTAATAGATAGATTTATAGACAGATTGATCGACATATTGATAGACATTTTGATAGTAGTTTGATAGATTGATTGATGGATTGATTGATGGATAGATAAAAAGATAGATAGATAGATATATACACAGATTTATAGATAGATTGATAAAAAAAATCAATGGAAAAATTGGTAGAAAGATTGATAAATAGATTGATAGACAGATTGATAGATAGATTCATAAAGAGATTCATAAATTGATTGATAGATTGATTGATAGACAAATTGAAAGACAAATAGATAGATAGATTGATAGACAAATATATAGATTAATAGATAGATAGATAAATAAAATATAGATAGATTTATAAATAAACATCTAGATAAATAGATTTATAAATAAATAAACATATAGATAGATAGATAGACAGATAGTGAGATATGCACACACACAAACATAGACAGATAGACATAAAGATAGATAGAAAGATAGACTTATATATAGGTAGAAAGATAGACTGATAGATTGTTAGACAGAAAGATATACAGATAGATAAACAAATAGATAGATAGATACTCTAATAGATTTATTGATAGTCATATTGATAGACAGATTGAAAGAGACATAAACAGACATATAGATAGAAAGTTTGATAGAAATATACATAGATAGATAGATAGATATAAAGATATATAGATAGAATATTAGATAGATAGTCATATAGATAGACATAAAGATATATAGATAGATAAACTGATAGTTTGACATATTGATAGTCCAAAATATAGACAAATAGATATATTGATACATAGATAGACAAATTATTAGATAGGTAGATAGATGGATAGATAGACATGTATTTCATAGATATATATATATAGATAAATAAATAGATAGACAAAAATAGATAGACAGATAGATTGACAAATAATTAAAAAAATAGATAGGCATGTAGATATATAGACATATACATATAAAGATAGACTTATATATAGATAGATAGATATTCAAATAGATAAGAAAGATAGATTGACATATAGATTGACATGTTGATTGATAGATAGATAGACAGATAGAAAAATAGATAGATAGTTATAATGATAGATAGACAGTTAGAAAGTTAATTATATAAATAGATAGATAGATAGACGGATAGATAGACATTTAGAAAGTTAATTATATAGATAGATAGATAGGCACATAGATATATAGACATATAAATAAATAGATATACAAATAGATAGATAGATAGATAGATAGACATATAGATAGACATATAGATAGATAGATTGATAGAAATTTAGATAGACAAATATATAGACATAAAGATATATAGATAGAGAGATAGTTAGACAAATAGATAGATAGATTGATAGATAGACAGATAGACAGACAGACATATATATAGATAGATAAACAATTAAATAGATAGAAAGCCATATAGATAGATAGACATATAGAAATATATATATATATATATATATATATAGAAGGTAGATTGATAAATATATAGATTGATTGATAGACAAATTTATATACAATTAATAATAGGAGATTGATAAATAGATTAAAAGATAGATTGATAGATAGATTAAAAGTAAGATAGATAGATAGATTAATATAAATATAGATAGAAAGGTAGAGAGATTGATAGATAGATAGACATACAAATTATTAGATAGATTGATAGGCTGATGGATAGATAGGTAGATAGATAAATAGATAGATATATATAATATATATAAACACACACACACACACATAAATAAATAGATAGATCAGCAAATAGATAAATATATAGAGAGATAGACAGATTGATAGATTAATAAATAGATAGGTAGTTATATAGATTGTAAATAGACATATAGATAAAAAAATATATAGACATATAGATAGATAGATAGATAGGCACATAAACCAACAGATAGATAGACCAAAAGATTGATAGATATATATAGACAGAAAGATAGATAGATAGATAGATAGATATAGATAGATATATATATATATATATATATATATATATATATATATATATATATGTAAATCCACAAAATGATAGATAGATATAGATAGATAGATAGACAGGTAGATAGAAAGATGGATAGATATACTTATAGTCAGATAGATAAAGAGTTGGATAGATATATAGATAGACACGTAGATATATGGATAGATAGATAGTTAAATAGATAGATAGATAAGCAGATAGTTAGTCAAATAGATAGACAAATAGATAGATAAATATATATTCAGATAGATAGATTGATAATTAGATTGATTGATTGATTGACAAAAAAATAGAAAGATAGATATACATATAGGTAAATAGATAGATTGATTGATAGACAAATGGATAGATAGATCAATAGATAGATAGATAGTTAGACTGATAGATATACAAATAATTAGACATATTTATAGATTGATCGATAGATTGATATTAAGAATGATAGATAAACTAATAGATAGACAGATAGACAGATAGACAGATAGAAAGAGAGATCGATAGATAGATAGATAGATAGTTACATAGATATCCAAAATATTAAATAGATAAATATATAGATATATAATCATGTTGATATTTCAGATAATATATATAGATAGTTAGACATGTAGATATACACATTGATAACTACAAAAAGATATCTATTTAGCAAAGGAAATTTAACTAGGCATAAATTTCCTAGATAATTAGCTAGGGATTAGCTAAGGTATAACAACGGATTTTTGATTTTACAATAAATTAAAATTTTGTGATGGATTAGTGATGGAAATGTTTGAATGAAAATCTTCCATCGCTAAAATTATCGTAGATATTCGCTCAAAGAAAATATGGAAATTTAGCGACGGAATTAGAGATGGAATACCCCTAGCTAATTAGAACGAGACAAAACCCATCACTAAATAATTAACTAAATTTATTTTTTTATGATTTTATATATAATTGAAAGTGATTATTCCTTAAATATTTATTATCTCAAAATATATGCATTTAGCTAGGGATTTTTCCCTATCTATTTGGGTTATTGATAATTTCCATCGCTAATCTTTAGTGATTTAATTTTTTAAGCATTATTTATTTTAATATTTTATCTAATTTTCTATATTAAAGCTATTTCATGGTCTATAGAGGAGTGATCCTTAAAAGACACAATCTCTTCATATAATAATAAAAATATATATTATAAATTAAAAATTTAATAAATATATAAATTCGACTAAAATTTATATTAAATTAGACTAAAATAATAATGTTTTTATTATTAATTAATTAAAAATTATATAAATTTTTTTCTGAAATTTTTAATTATGATATTTAAATATTTGTATTAAAAAACATTACATAAATTATTATCTAATTATAATAATTTTTTAGATATTTTAATTAATAAATAAACATAAATAAAAATAACTACTATTAAAAAGTTAAAATAAACAATTATTTGATTAAATATAAAAATTTATACAAATATATGAATTAATGAATAAACAAGTAAATATTTATATTATTAAAGTACAGAAAATTTTTTATGATTATAAGAATCTTTTAAAAATATAATGACTAAAGATTTGACATTTTTGAATAATAAAAAAATTCAATTGTTCATAAAAAAAAAAATAAGTTGATATTTAAAGATTAATACATAGATGTTTTAATTATATAAAAAATTTTGATGATTTAAAAAATAAATCTCAGTGTTGTTATTAAATGAACACTTAAAATATTCAAATTTATTATGACTAACAATTTAAATTTTATGCCTTTATTTTTTCTATTATATTCTAAATAAATTGAATTCTATAAATTTATAACCGATATATAGATTTATATATGAATACTTATTATATATTTATTATTTATTTATTAATGAAATAATATCATTATGGTTAAATACAAATCTATTTCATTTTTTATTTAAATTATTATTTTATAATTTAGTTTACTTTTATATTTTTGTATCTTTATTTTGTATTTATTTACAGCCAATTTTGTATTTTAGTTTCCTTGTCAAAGATGCTAAGGCATTAAGAACTTATCATTTTTTTTATCTTTCAATGACGATGAGAGGAGAAGCAAACAGGACTAAGGGAACAACTTACAAAATCTATCTCTTCTTGTTACCAAGTAATATTATCATATCTCTTCTCCTTCGGATGCTATATACATCTCTATCTCTATCAATTTAATTACCATTGGTGGTGTTGGGTTGTTATAGAATATTCGGGTTTGATTTTTTTTTTCCCCCAATTTCCTTCTTTTTTCTTCTATTTTAATATCACTTATATGATTTTTACTCTACACTTGTAATGAACAATAAATGGTCAGTCTAAACTTTGTTTCCTACTATTTAAATTTTTAGGGTTTATCTATTTCAAATACAATTGATTGCATATGTTTTCTGCTTTTGTAACTTAAAAAATTATGCTTATGTTTTTACTTCTGTAACTTAAGTAAAAACAAACTTAATGTTTACTAGTACTATTTTTGTTGTCTCCAAAAATATTATAAACAGATAATATTATATATACTTTTATACTTTTATATAATCGTATGACATTATATTAAATGTCTATACTTTATATATAATAAACGTATTATATATATATAAACACTGATATGTTTATATAAACTTATAATTTATATATAAATATTTATACATATGATTAATGTTTATAAATATCTATAAACATTTACATAAAACTATCTATTTATGTAATTTTAATATAACAATTATATAACATATAAAATGTTTATACATTTTTGTAAATATTTATTAACATTATTTTTATATAAATTTATAATCTTTATAATGT
>JAREIK010002276.1:32077-86442 GCA_029783825.1 Sapria himalayana | reverse complement strand
GCATACACAGTTAAATCAGTAAACTCCTAAATCACGTATTTCCTAAATAAAAAACCATTAAAATGCTATATACTACTTAATAAGTAATAAATCTAATTTTTATTTATATTTATTATTTTAAATATTCATTTTAATTATTTATTTATTTATTTTATCGAATATTTATTACAAAAATAAAGTATGAGTGTGACAAATATAAATTTAATTAATTTATTACTAAAAAAATATACGCTTATAAAAGAAGTAAAAATTAAAAATTTAAAAATTATTATCTAGTAATTATTTTTCTTTAATTTTAAATGAATTTGGGTTTTGTAAATATTTTTTAATTAATATATATCTTTTTATTAATAGTTATTAATTTAATTTTGTGATCATTATTATATTATCTATCAATAAAATTATTTATATTGAATTTATATGATATATAATTATTAATATTATTATAACTAAATATTGTATTCACATTTCAAAAATTGTAAATATTATTATATTTTCAAAGTTTATAACCTATGAAAATGATAACAAATTATAGAATTTTTTTGTTATTTTATTTTTTAAATAAAACCTATTAACCACTAAAAGCCTAAAAACATAAATTGCTAAACTCCTAATCAACAAAACCTTTAAATACTTATTCAATTAACCTGGTATTGATTAATAATAAATCATAAATCAAATTTTAATTTTTATTCAATAAAATTTAAAATTTTTATTTTAATTATTTATTAGTTTATTTTTATAGAAATATTAATTACAAAATAAATTATTAGTGAGACAGATCTAATTTCAATTAAAACAGTAACCCTAAATAATAAATAATAAATCTCAATTTTTTCATTATAATTTTAAATATTTATTTTAATTATTTATTTGTTTATTTATATATAAATATTAATTACAAAATAAATGAGCTAGACAAATAATTTATATAAATTCTTTTCATCAACAATTATAGATAACCTTTTTAAAAGAAAAAAATTTTAAAAACAAAAAAATTTATATAGTAATAATTGTGCTTTGCTTCTGAATCATTTATGTTTGTAATTTATATTGTAATTGATATTTATCATATTAATAATAGAGTATTAATTATTTTTGATCATTATTAGAATATTTATCAATACAATGTTTATATTGAATTTAAATGATATATAATTATAAAGATTATTATAACTAAATATTATATTTATGTTTGAAAATAATTTAAAAATTATATATTTTAAACGTTATCATCTTGAAATTGAGGATAAAATCACAAAAATACTTTTTTTTTTATTTTATGTTTATATAAAACCTATAAACGACTAAATGCCTAATGCTTAAATCATTAAACTCTTAAACCCCAAAACCCCAAAACTCATAAATACTTAAACATTTAAACCATCTTTAAAGGTTTATGTATTAATAAATAATATATAAATATATATCAATATATAAAAGTTTATTAATTTATTTATTGATCATTATTATATTTATATTTATATTTAGTTTATTAATATCTATCAATAAAATTGTTTATATTTAATTTACATGATATATAATTATTAAGTTTATTATAACTAAAGATTGTATTCACATTTGAAAAAAATTTAAAAATTATTATATTTATAAAGGTTATAATCTTCTAAATTGATAAAAAATTTGAAAAATAATTTTTTTGTTATTTTCATTATTTAAATAAAACATATAAACTACTAAATGTCTAAACATGTAAATCACTAAATTACTCAACTCCTAAATGCTTAAACAATTAAACCGATGTACCCTAAATAATTAATCATAAATCTCATTTTTATTTGTATTCAATATAATTTCAATATTCATTTTAATTATTTATTAGTTTATTTTTATATAAATATTAATTGCAAAATAAAATTATGAATGAGATAAATATAATATAAATAATTTATCTTCATCAAATAAATTTATAAGCTTATAATAAGAATCAAAATTTAAAAAAAAATTATTATTTAGTCATTTATTTTACTTAGATTTTGAAACGTTTTAGGCTTTGCAAATATATTTAATTAATATATATCTTATTAATAATAGTTTATTAATCTATTTTATGATCAGTATTACAATATCAATCAATAAAATTATTTATATTGAATTTACATGAAATTTAATTTTTATGATTATTATAATTAAATATTGTATTAACATTTGAAAAAAAAAAATAAAAATTATAATATTTTCAATGGTTATAACCTTGAAAATGAGAAAAAATCATAAAAATAATTTTTTTATTATTTAATTATTTAAATAAAACCTATAAACCACAAAATACCTAAATACTTAAATTACTAAACTCCTAAACCCTAATACTTCTGCACCACACACACATATCGATGGACCACAGTACACACGTGCACATATTCTTGTCCATTTTGGAGTAGCATATAGAGGGGCCAGCAAGTCCTGGAAGCAGCCAGAACTATGGGCCACCAGCTTGTAGAGGGCCCCACCAGCAAGATGGGATGATAACATTCAGACAACTGACGAGACCGAGCAAAGTGGTCGGGAGTAAACCCAGGAGTAGCTAGGAGTGGGTCTCACTAGCCCTATCAGGCAGCATAAAGGGCGACTAAACCATCGCCCAACAGGAGTAGAGGGTAATCGATGATTAATTGGAGAGCTTGAAATATCTAAAGCATCACCAAGCAGGGCCAGTAAGCAATGGAGTCGAGACCAGCCACACCGGAGCGAAAGTTTCAAACTTATAGTCTTATTTCCGACTTTGTATTTTATACTTTGTATGCACCATGTAGTTGTAGAGACGGATCTAATATGTACTTTGATAGCACAATGATTCAACATCAAATATGTTGAGACATAATAGAGATAAAGTAAAAGCTCCTATTATTTTGGTTAGAGCTTTAGCAATCATTCTAGAATTGAAAGAGGAACAAAATAAATTATTTTAATTATTCAATATTATTTTAATTATTATTTTAATTATTTATCAGTTTATTTTTATAAAAATATTAATTACAAAATAAATTATTAGTGAGACAGATCTAATTTAAATTAAACAGGTATTCCTAAATAATAAAGAATAAATCTCATTTTTTTTCATTTTAATTTTTAAATATGCAAATTTAATTATTTATTTGTTTATTTTTATATAAATATTAATTACAAATTAAATTATGAGTTACACAAATATAATTTATATAAATTATTTTTTATCAAAATAATATAGATAAACTTTTTAAAAGAAAAAAAAAATTCAAAACAAAAAATTAATATATAGTAATATATTTTGCTTTACTTCTGAATCATTTTAGGTTTTGTAATTATATTATAATTGATAACTATCTTATTAATAATAGATTATTAATTTATTTTTTGATCATTATTAGAATATTTATCAATAAAATAGTTATATTGAATTTATATGATATATAAATATAATGATTATTAGAACTAAATATTGTATTCACTTTTGAAAAAAATTCAAAAATTATTATATTTTCAAAGGTTATAACCTTAAAAAAAGAGAAAAAATAATAATAATAAATTTTTTGTTATTCATTTTTTAAATAAAACCTATAGATCATTAAATGATTACTTTCTTAAATTAGTAAGCTCATAAATCCCAAAACCCCTAAATACATAAACCTTTTAACATCTATATACAACTTAATAAATAATAAATCTCATTTTTTTCTATTTATTATAATTTTAAATATTGATTTTAATTATTTATAGTTTAACTTTTTAGAAAAATTAATTACAAAATAAATTTCGAGTGAGACAGATATTATTTAAATAATTTATTTTAGTAAAAAAAAATATAAGCTTATAAAAAGAAGGAATATTTTAAAAATTAAATATTATTATTTAGTAATATATTTTTTATTTAATTTTTAATCATTTTGCGTTATGTAAATATATTTTAATTAATATTTATATTTTTAATAATAGTTTATTAATTTAATTTTTGATCATTATTATAATATATATCATTAAAATTATTTATATTGAATTTATATAATATATAATTAGTAAGATTAATATAATTATACATGGTATTCACATTTCAAAAAATTTTAAAAATTATTTTATTTTTAAAGTGTATAACCTTTGAAAATCAGAAAAAATCTAAAAAAAATTTTTTATTTTTAATATATAAATAAAACCTATAAACCAGTAAATACCTAAAAACATAAATTGATAAACTTCTAAACGACAAAACTTCTAAATAATCAAACCATTAAACCGATATACCACATATAATAAATCATAAATCTCATTTTAATTTGTATTCATTATAATTTTAAATATTCATTTTTATTATTTATTAGTTTATTTTTTATAGAAATATTAATTACAAAATAAATAATGAGCAAGACAACTATAATTTTAATAATTTATTTTTAATCAAAAAAAAATATAAGCTTATTAAAATAAGTAAAAATTTGAAAACAAAAAATTATTATTTATTAATGTATTTTACTTTGATTTTGAATCATTATATATAGGTTTTGCAATTATATTTTAATTGCTATCAAACTTATTAAGAATAGGTTTTTAATTTATTATTTGATCAATTTTATAATATCTAAGAATAAAATTAAATATATTAAATTTAAATGTCTTATAATTATTAAGATTATTATAACTAAATGTTATATTTACATTTGAAAAAAATTTAAAAATTATTATATTTTCAAAGGTTATAACCTTCAAAAATAATAAAAAATCACAAAAATCATTTTTTTATTATTTTATTATTTAAATAAAAATTATAAACCACTAAATGCCTAAACATTTAAATCTCTAGACTCCTAAACCCCAAAACCCCCTAAATACTTAAACAATTAAACCTATATAACCTAAATAATAAATAATAAATCTCATTTTTATTTGTATTCATTATAATTTTAAATATTCATTTTATTTATTTTTTAGTTTATTTTAATAGATATATTAATTACAAAATAAATAATGAGTGAGACATATATAATTTAAATAAATTATTTTTTATGAAAAAAATATATAAGCGTATAAAAATAAACAAAATTTCAAAAATTTAAAATTTTATTTAGTAATATAATTTACTTTGATTTTGAATTAAATTGGCTTCTGCAAATATATTTTAATTAATATCTGCCTTATTAATAATAGTTTATTAATTTATTTTTTGATCATCAAAATAATATATATTAATAAAATTTTTTATATTGAATGTACATCAAATATAATTATTAAGATGATTATAACTAAGTATAGTATTAATATTTTAATTCTATTAAAAATTATTATATTTTTAAATGTTATACCATTGAAAATCACGAAAATTCATAAAAATAAATTTTTTGTTATTTCATTAATTAAATAAAACCTATAAACACCTAAATGTGTAAACAAATAAATCAATAAACTCATTAACCCCAAAACCACAATAAACTTAACCCATTAAATAGGTATACCCTAAATAATAAATCATAAATCTCATTATTATTAGTATTCATCATAATTTTATATATACATTTTAATTACTTATTAGTTTATTTTTATAGAAATATAAATTAAAAAATAAATTAATAGTTAGACAAATATAATTTAAATAATTTATTTTTTATCAAAAATATATAAGCTTATATCTTTTAGGTTTTGTAAATATTTCACTTTGATTTTGAATAATTTTAGGGTTTGTAAATATATTTTAAACAATATTTATATAAATAATTGTTTATTAATCTTTTGAATGATCATTTTTATAATATATATCAATATAATTGTTTATATTGAATTTACATGATATATAATTATTAAGATTATCATAACTAAATATAGTATTCACATTTAAGAAAAATGTAAAAATTATTATAGTTTCAAAGGTTATATCCTTCAAAAATGATAACAAATAATAAAAATTTTTTTTTTGTTATTTTCTTTTTTAAATAAAACCTATAAACTGCTAAATGCCTAAACACTTAAATCACTAAATTTTTAAATCACAAAACTCCTAAATATATAATCTTTTAAACCTGTATATTTTATCTTATTAATAATAGTTTTATTTAATATCTATCTTATTAATATATTTTACTTTGATTTTGAATCAATTTAGGTTTTGCAAATACATTTTATTTAATATTTATCATATTAATAATAGTTTATTAATTTATTTTATTATCGTAATAATAATATCTATAAAAAAATTATTTATATTGAATTTACATAATATATAATTATTTAGATTATGATAACAAAATAATATTTTCACATTTTAAAAAAAATTAAAAATTATTAAGTTTTCAAAGGTTATAACCTTTGAAAATAATTAAAAATAAAAAATTAAATTTTTTGTTATTAGATTTTTTAAAAAAAATCTATAAACCATAAAATACATAAATTCTTAATGAGTAAACTCCTAAACCCAGAAGCCCATAAATACATAAGCCTTTAAATTAGTATACTCTAAATAATAAATAATAAATCTCATTTTTATTAGTATTCATTATAATTTTAAATATTCGTTTTAATTTTTTATCAGTTTATTTTTATTGAAATATTAATTACAAAATAAATTATTAGTGAGACGGATATAATTTATTTTTTATCATAAAATTATATGATTATAATAAGAGGCAAAATTTTCAAAACAAAATATTATTATTTAGTAATTTATTTTAATTTAATTTTGAATAATTTTAGATTTTGCAATTATATTTTAATTTATATCATTCTAATTAATAATAGTTTATTAATTTATTTATTGATCATTATTATAATATCTATTAATAAAATATTTATATTGATTTTACATTATATATAATTATCAAGATTATTATAACTAAATATTGTATTCACATTTTAAAAAAAATTAAAAATTATTATATTTTCAAACGTTATAACCTTCAAAAATTAGAGAAAATCACCAAAGGCATAAACACTTAAATGACTAAACCCCAAATTACCTAAATACTTAAACCATTAAACCTGTATATCCGGAAAATAAATAATAAATCTCAATTTTATTTGTATTCATTATAATTTTAAATATTTATTTTAATTATTTATTAGTCTATTTTTATAGAATTATAAATTACAAAATAAATTATGAGGAAGACAAATATAATTTAAATAATTTATTTTTAATAACAAAAATATAAACTTATAAAAAAAGTAAAATCTTAAAAAAATTATTATTTAGTAATATATACTTTGATTTTACATAAATTTAGATTTTGCAAATATATTTTAAATAATATCTATCTTATTAATCATAGTTTTTTAAATTATTTATTGGTCATTATTATAATATCTAACAATGTGATTATTTATATTGAATTTAAATGACTTGTATTTACTAAGATTATTATAACTAGATATTATATTTACATTTGAAAAAAATTTAGAAATTTTTATATTTTCTAAGGTTATAACCGTAAAATATCAGAAAAAAAAATAAAAATAAATTTTTTGTTATATCATTGTTTAAATAAAACTTATAGACCACTAAATGCCTAAACACTTAAATCTATAAACTCTTAAACACAAAAGCCCCTAAACACTTAAAACTTTAAGCTCGTATACCTTAAATATAATTTAAATAATTTATTTTTAATCAAAAAAAATATAAGCTGATAAAAAGAAGCAAAAACTAAAAAACAAAAATTATTATTTGGTAATAAATTTTAATTTGATTTTGAATAATTTAATGTTTTGCAATTATATTTTAATTTATATCTATCATATTAATAATATCATATTAATTTATTTTTTGATAATTGATATCATATCTATCAATAAAATTTTTTATATTTAGTTTATATTATATATAATTATAATGATTCTTATTACTAAATATAGTATTTACATTTTTAAAAAAATTTAAAATTATCACATTTTCAAAGGTTATAACCTTTGAAAATGTGAGAAAATATCAAAAATAATTTTTTTGTTATTTCATTGTTTAAATAAATCCTATAAACTACTAAATGCCTAAATACTTAAGTCAAAAACTTCGAAATCTCAAAAACCCTAAATAGTTAATCCTTTTAAATTATTAAACCCTAAATAATAAATAATAAATCTTAATATTATTTTTTTTATTATAATTTAAAATATTCATTTTATTCATTTATTCGTTTATTTTTATTAAATATTAATAACAATATAAATAATGAGTCAAACAAATATAATTTATATAAATTAAATTTCATCAAAAAATATAGATAAACTTAAAAAAAGAAAAAAAAATTTCAAAACAAAAATTTGTTATATAGTAATATATTTTTCTTTCCTTATGAATCATTTTAGGTTTTGTAATTATATTTTAATTGATATCTATCTTATTAATAATAAATTATTAATTTATTTTTTGATCATTATTAGAATATTTATCAATAAAATTATTTATATTGAATTTATATGAAATATAATTATAATGATTAGTATAACTAAATATTGTATTCACATTTGAAAAAAATTTAAAAATTATTATATTTTCAAAGGTTATAACATTTGAAAATATCAAAAAATAATAAAAATAAATTTTATGTTATTTTATTTTTTAAATAAAACCTATAAACCACTAACTGCTAGGGGTGCTCATGGGACGGGACGGAATGGGGATTACAAATCTACAATCCCTTCCCACAGTTCGGAGATTTTTTTTTGAAGAACCAGACCCATCCCATAGGTTGAAAATATCATGTGGGGACGAGACGTAGATCGGGGATTTTGGGTAGGAGAAAATGGTTCTGGGATGGAACAGATTTCAGAAATTTTTTTCAATTTATTTTCTTCAAACCAATCAAGTTAGTTCATGTCGAAACCTTTAGTTGTACCATTTATCATTCCTTAGTTATGTATATTTCAAACTCAAATTGGGCCAATTTTATTTTGTAAATAGGCTGAATACCGCAAACGAGTTCCACTGCCTTGTCAAAAGCTTTGATGTGCAGAAAATGGTAGAAATGTTAAATAGAATGGGACCGAGTTGTGTGCTTAATTTGGTTCTTTGTTTTGTCACAAGTTGGCTTTGTTCAATCGAGTGAAAGTTAACCATAATAGCAATACTACATTTTTTCAAACAATTACTTAAAATATTAAGGAATAGCTAATGATGACCTCAAACCTTGGTAGCAGTAATTAATACTTAAGTAATTCCTAAAATTACGCAGCTTAATATAACAAAAAAAATACAACTAATAACAACCATGATAATAATCAATTCAAAGGTCCTTCCCGGAACAGCAATGAAAATCCGAACCCAATTAATTATCTCTTCTATAACTCCTCCCTATTCATCCTCCACTATAGAAGGACAACCAAAGATGAAAACGTGTTAATCATGTAGACATAAATTTCTAAGATGAAAGAGTAATAAAAAAACAAAATATTACCTTATAAAATTTAATACCCCCATTCCAAATTTAATTGGCCAACTATAGTTGGAAGAATATTTGGATCTTGTGACCCCTCTGAAAATTGTAATTGAACCATATTTTTATTTAATTGAATGAATAAAATAACTAAAAGTGAAATTAAAATTTACAAGATTTGTATACTAACCTGATTCATTATCATCAAGGTCTTGAACTAATTATTCAATTTCAATAGGTTTGTTTGAGCTTCTCAACCAATCTTGTAGACATATGAGAACTTCAGCTGTAATAGGTGTTAATGAAATCCTAAATTTTTCTTAAGTTCTCGCCCCAGTGCTAAATGTAGATTTGTAGGCCATAGTAGATGCTTGGATAGCTAATACATCCCTTCCTACATTTTCCAAAGAAGGGCACCTAACCTCATTTACCTTCCACTAGTTTAGAAGATCAAAATAAATTTTATTTTTTTCAAGTTTATCCTCCAAGTACCTATCCAACTCTTCCAAAGCTGCAACTTCTTGTTCTTTCTCCAATTCATCAAAAAAATCAGCAACATAAGTATCACTACCATCAAAGAAATCATCATTTTTCTTCAACACAGTAGAATAGAAATCATCTTCTTTTGATTTATCTTCATTTAAATCTTTATAATCATCCAACATATCATTTAAAGCATTTATAACCTTTTTCACCAAATTTTTAAACAATTCCTCTCCATAATGCTAGATGTACTTAACCTTTAGATATTTGAGCTTATATCTTGGATCCAACACTTGCTACAAAAAGCATAATATTTGTTGACTGAAGAGAACCCCAATATTTGTTGAATTTATGCCTCATTTTCATACCCATTTCAGACACCATTATATCTCTACTATTTTCACAAGGCTCAATTTTTTTCAAAATTCGAATAATCTCATGAAAATAAACACTAGAGGTAGAATATTATGAGCCAGAAAATTTAGAAGTTACCTCATAAAAATTTTTCAAAAAATGAGACAAAAATTTTGTGTTTGTTCAGTCTCTCTCAGTTGGAACGTTTGAACCAGACTGCTTCAAAAAGATTTTGTCTTTGTCCTCCAACTTATCAAATTCTTTTTGATATTTTATATCAGTTTGTAGCATAAATAAGTTGAATTCCATCTTGTAGGACAATCTAATTACAATGAAGATCCATATGTCAAGTTTGTTTCTTCAACACAAAACTTAAACATAGCTAATCTTTTAGGACTGCTCCTCACATATTTCACCACACCTCTAATTTTTTGAATAGCACCCTCAACTACTGCAATGCCATCTCTGACAATTAAGTTTAGGATATGAGCACAACATCTCATATTAAAATGCTCGCCTCTCAAAGGTACAACAATTTTATTCGCAAGCCTTTTTTTCAATTGTTCAACTGAAGTATCATTATTTGATGCATTGTCAATAGTAATGAACATTAGCTTTCTCAAACCCCATTCATTCATACAAAACTCAATAGCATTTCTAATATTAACTCCAGAATGACTTTTAATTACACAAAAGTTCAAAATTCTTTTATGCATATTCCATTGAGAATCAATGAAATGAATAGTCAAACATATATAAGACAAATTTTGAATGCTAGTCCAAGTGTTGGTAGTAAATGAAACTCTACAACAATGAGATGATATGCTATCAAATAATTTTTTCTTTTCCTTCACAAACAAAGAAAAATAATCACTTAGTGTAGAGTGCCTAGATGGAATTTTAAATTGAGGGACACTAACTTCTCAAAACTCAATAACTTCATCCCTCTAACCAAAACAAAAAGGCAATTCATCTTTTATGATCATTTTCACAAAAACCTCTCCAACTTGTTGTTGATCAAATTGTCAACAAGTTATTTTGTTATCTTCTAAACTAGTACCTTTAGTGAAACTCAACAAAGATTGTGACTTGTCTTTACCTTTGTGAGCTTCTATTAATTCTTTTGTGTGTGGAAATTTCATACAAGTCTTTCAGGTATTTCTATAAACCAGAAGTACCTTGATCACTTTTTGCCAAGTATTTATTCCTACACCATATACAAGCTGCCCTACCAGTTTCATTTCCCTCTGAATCAACTAATATCTCATAAGTTTCCCAAACAGCAGAATTATACTTTTTATGAGCTTGAGGTTCAGATATACCTTGACTTTCTTTTACAATTGGAATTGAAGAACCTGCCGTAACAATAGGAGGGTTCGTGAAAAGATGATGATTGGATTTACCAATACTTTGATCATTTGAGATGTGATCATCTTCAATTTATTATATTTTTTCCGTTTACTGCTGGATTGTGCCATCTGCATTTCCATTAATTAATATGATATTTTAAGCATAAATACATATAAATATTTCAAACAAGCAAGCTCTACAAAACTGACTGTAATACATCCGGCCCACTCATTCGACCCAACCACAACACCACAACCAATACTCAACAAAACTGACTGATACACATAATAAAATAATTAATCACTCAATTCTCGTCAAAAAAATAAACCAAAAGGTTGGTGGCATCTGGGACACGGTGGAGGCAACCATAAGTGCGACGGACAAGGGCTGGACATAACTAAACACGGCTGGAATGGTATGAGGTAGCCTGGAACTAGTCGAAACATAAATAGGTGTATCAGAATTGAATGGGGAGTAGCAGAATTGGTGGCATCTTGATGTATTATATAGATATTCCTGGTTGTAGTAACGGTTTTTTAGGACGGGATGGTTCTCGGGATAGATATTGCTTAAGATTCGGAATCGTCCCAGAAGAAAAAATACATGACAGAATGGGACAGGAAAAGTCAAAGTCAGTGGATTTTTCTTAGTCCCGAATCTTTCGGGACAAGACTTCGGGTCGGGTCGCGAATCTCCGAGTCTCGTGAGCAGCCCTACTAAATGCATATAAAGTTAAATCAGTAAACTCCTAAACCCCATAATGCCCAAATACATAAACCATTAAATGGAAAATTACAACTTAAAAAGTAATAAATCCATTTTTTATTGCAATTTATTATATTTTTAAATATTCATTTTAATTATTTATTTGTTTAATTATATATAAATATTAATTACAAAATAAATTGAGTTAGACAAATATAATTTATATAAATTATTTTTCATCAAAAAATTATTGATAAACTTTTTAAAAGAAAAAAAAACAAAAAAAAACAAAATTATTATATAGTAATATATTTTGCTTTTCTTTTAAATCATTTTAGGTTTTGTAATTATATTTTAATTGATATCTATCTTATTAATAATAGATTATTAAATTATTTTATAATCATTAGTAGAATATTTATCAATAAAAAGTTTTATATTGAATTTATGTGATATATAAATATAATGATTATTATAACTAAATATTGTATTCACATTTGAAAAAAATTTAAAAATTATTATATTTTCAAAGGTTATAACATTTGAAAATATCAAAAAATAATAAAAATAATTTTTTTTTATTTTATTTTTTTAATAAAACCAATAAACCACTAAATGCATACATAGTTAAATCAGTAAACTTCTAAACCTTATAATGCCTAAATACATAAACCATTAAACCGCTATATACTACTTAATAATTAATAAATCTAATTTTTATTTCTATTTATTATTATTTTAAATATTCATTTTAATTATTTATTAGTTTATTTTTATTGAAATATTTAGTACAAATTAAATTATGAGAGCGACATATATATTTTAATTAATTTTTTTTAATCAAAAAAATAAATGCTTATAAAAGAAGTAAAAATTTAAAAATTAAAAATTATTATCCAGTAAAATATTTTACATTAATTTTGAATCAATTTGGGTTTTGTTAATATTTTTTAATTAATATCAATCTTTTTATTAATAGTTTATTATTTTAAATTTTGATCATTATTATATTATCTATGAAAAAAATTGTTTATATTGAATTTATATGATATATAATTATTAATATTATTATTACTAAATATTGGATTCACATTTCAAGAAATTTTAAATATCATTAAATTTTTTAAGGTTACCTATGAAAATGAAAAAAAAATACAAATTTTTTTTTGTTATTTTATTGTTTAAAAAAAACCTATAAACCACTAAATGCCTAAAAACATAAATTCCTAAACTCTTAAACGAAAAAACCTATAAATAATCAAACTATTAAACATGTGTACATTAATAAAAAATCATAAAACTCAATTTAATTTTATTTAAGTATAATTTTAAATTTTTATTTTAATTATTTATCAGTTTATTTTTACAGAAATATTAATTACAAAATAAATTATTAGTGAGACAAATCTAATTTAAATAATTTATTTTTCATTAAAAAAAATATATATCCTTATAAAAAGAGGCAACATTTTAAAAACAAAAATTTATTATTTAGTAATATATTTTATTTTTATTTTGAATCATTTTATATTTTGCAATTATATTTTAATTTATATCATTCTTATTAATAATAGTTTATTAATTTTTTATTGATCATTATTATAAAACTATTAATAAAATTATTTATATTGAGTTTATATTATATATAATTATTAAGATTATTATTACGGAATATTATATTCACATTTAAAAAAAATAAAAATTATTATAATATCAAAGGTTATAACCTTGAAAAATTAAAAAAAATCAAAAAATTTAATTTTTTATTTTTTTGTTCTTTAAATAAAAACTGTAAATCACTAAAGTCCTAAACACTTAAATCACAAAACACCAAAATACCTAAATACTTAAACCATTAAACTAGTATATCCTGAATAATAAATAATAATATTCAATTTTATTTGTATTCATTATAATTTTAAATATTCATTTTAATTATTTATTAGTTTATTTTTATAGAATTATAAATTAAAAAAAAATTATGTGGAAGACAAATATAATTTAAATTATTTACTTTTAATAACAAAAAATATAAAGTTATAAATAGAAGCAAAACATCAAAGAAATTATTATTTAGTATTATATTTTACTTTGATTATGAATAAATTTAAATTTTGCAAATATAATTTAAAAAATATCTATCTTTTAAATAATAAGTTATTAAATTATTTTTTGATCATTAATATAATATATTTCAATATAATTGTTTATATTGAATTTACATGATATATAATTTTTAAGATTATCATAACTAAATATAGTATTCACATATTTAAAGAAATTTAAAAATTGTTATATTTTCAAAGTTTAAGAGATTCAAAAATAAGAAAAAATAACAAAAATAAATTTTTTGTTATATCATTGTTTAAATAAAACATATAAACCATTAAATGCCTAAATACATAAATATCTAAACTGATAAACGCCGAAGCCCCTAAATCCTTAAACCTTTAAATTCGTAATATTTAAATATAATTTAAATAATTTATAGAAATATTAATTACAAAATAAATTATGAGTTATGCAAATATAATTTAAATAATATATTTTTCATCAAAAAAACATATAAGATTATAAAATGATGCAAAGACTAAAAAAAATTATTATTTTATGATAAATTTTACTTTGATTCTAAATCATTTTAGGTTTTTTAATTATATTTTAATTTATATTTATCATATTAAAAATAGTTTATTAATTTATTTTTGATAATTGATTTAATATCTATCAATAAAATTGTTTAGATTTAGTTTATTTTATATATAGTTATAATATTTATTATTACTAAATATTGTTTTCACATTTTTAAAAAATTTTAAAATTATTATATTTTCAAATGTTATAACCTTTGAAAATTTGAAAAAATATCAAAAATAAATTTTTTATTATTTCATTGTTTGAATAAAACCTATAAACCATTAAATGCCTAAATACTTAAATCAATAACTTCTAAATCTCGAAAACCATAAATAGATATATTTTTTAAACATGTATATCCTAAATAATAAATAATAAATCTCATTTTTATTTTATTCATTATAATTTTAAATATTCTTTTTAATTATTTATTTGTTTATTTTTATATAAATATTAATTACAAAATAAATTATAAGTTATAAAAATATAATTTATATGAATTATTTTTTAACATAAAAATATAGATAAACTTAATAAAAGATATAAAATTTAAAAACAAAAAAATCTTATATAGTAATATATTTTCCTTTTAATCTGAATCATTTTAGGTTTTGTAATTATATTTTAATTGATATCTAACTTATTAATAATAGATTATTAATTTATTTTTTGATCATTATTAGAATATTTATCAATAAAAATGTTTATATTGAATTTATATGATATATAAATTTAATAATTATTATAACTAAATATTGTATTCACTTTTGAAAAAACATTTACAATTTTTATAATTTCAAAGTTTATAACTTTTGAACCTGTGAAAAAATAAAAAAAATATTTTTTTTTGTTATTACATTATTTAAATAAAACCTATAAATCACTAAATGCCTAAACACTTAAATCACTAAACTACAAAATCTCGATACCCCTATATAGATAATCTTTTAAACTGGTATACCCTAAATAATAATTAATAAATCTCATTTTTATTTGTTTTCATTATAATTTAAAAAAATCATTTTTATTGTTAAGTTTTTTATTTATATATATATATATATATTAATTATAAAATAAATTATCAGTTAAAAATATAATTTATAAAAATTGGTTTTCATCAAAAAATAGATAATCTTATAAAAAGAATAAAATTTTAAAAACAAATAATTATTATTAAGTAATATATTTTGCTTTGATTCTGAATCATTTTAGGTTTTGATATTATATTTAAAGTAATATCAATCTTATTCATAATATATTTTTAATTTATTTTGTTATAATTATTAGAATATCTATGAATAAAATTGTTTATATTGAATTTATATGATATATAATTATTATGATTATTATAAATAAATATTGTATTCACTTTTGAAAAAAATTTAAAAATTAATATATTTTCAAAGGTTTTAATCTTAAAAAATGAGAAAGAATACAAAAAATAATTTTTTTGTTATTTCTTTTTTATATAAAACTTATAGACCATTAAATGTTTACTTACTTAAATCAGTAGCTCATAAAACCAGAAACACCTAAATACTTAAACCTTATAACAACTGTATACTACTTAATAAATAATAAATCTCATTTTTATTTCTATTTATATTAATTTTAGATATTCATTTTAATTATTTATATTTTAATTTTTAGAAAAATTAATTACAAAATAAATTTCGAGTGAGTGATATTATTTATATAATTTATTTTTAATCATAAAAAAATATAAGCTTATAAAAAGATAGAAAATTTTAAAAATTAAATATTATTATTTAGTAATATATTTTTATTTGATTTTGAATCATTTTGTGATATGTAAATATATTTTAATTAATATTTATATTATTAATAATAGTTTATTAATTTAATTTTTGATCATTATTATAATATCTATCATTAAAATTATTTATATTGAATTTATATGATATATAATTAATAAGATTAATATAATTATACATGGTATTCACATTTCAAAAGATTTTAAAAATTATTTTATATTTAAAGGTTATAACCTTTCAAAATCTAAAAAAAATAAATAAAAATTATTTTTATTATATAAATTAAACCTATATACCACTAAATGCCTAAAAATATAAATTGCTAAACTCCTAAACGACAAAACCTCTAAATAATCGATCTATTAAACTGGTATACCATATATAATTGTTGGGAAATTGTGCTTCCACGGTAGTGAGATTGAGATACAGAAACACATAAACAACAGAAAACAAGCGATATATATATCCCAATTCAGCAACCATCCATGATAGAATCAAAAAAAGAGAAATAAACACCAAAAATAACGTGGTTCGCTAGTCGCTCAGTAAGATTAACTAAATCAAAAAGAAAATGCATATGCATTATAGATTAAAGTAACAGAAATGTCTTATAGTATGTAGACCACAGAATAGTCAGAATAAATCACACAGAGAGAAGATATAGAGATGATGAACAGTTTCATGGGTCCAAAAATAGTAACCCAAAAATAAAATTACAAAACATTTAATATTGAAATTTCTCTCGGTTTATTTAACTAGAGTGGGTCGGATAATGAGACGGGTCAGGCTCTACTAAAATTTCAGCATATAGTCCGGTTAGCGAGACCTCCATTATTGTGCAACTGCTGCATCCTCGGCCACTTAATATTTCCTTTCATGTATTTACATGAAAATATTAAAAAAGAAAAAATATTTGGTTATACAAACATATTATCAAAAAATAAATTAATTATACATCAATAATAAATCTTAAATCTTATTTTAATTTGTATTCATTATTATTTTAAATATTCATTTTAAATATTTATTAGTTTATTTTTTATATAAATATTAATTATAAAATAAATAATTTGTCGGACAAATATAATATTAATAATTTACTTTTAATAAACAAAAATCTAATATTATAAAAAGAAGTAAAAATTTAAAAACAAAAATTATTATTTAGTAATAAATTTTACATTGATTTGAATCATTTTAGGTTTTATTATTATATTTTAATTTATATCTATCATATTAATAATAGTTTATTAATTTATTTTTTTTATAATTGAAATCATATCTATCAATAAAATTATTTATAATTAGTTTATATTATATATAATTATAATGATTATTATTACTAAATATTTTATTCACATTTTAAAAAAATTTTAAAATTATTATATTTTCAAATGTTATAACCTTTGAAAATGTGAAAAAATAACAAAAATAATTTTTTTCTATTTCATTGTTTAAATAAATCCTATAAATGACTAAATGCCTAGATACTTAAATCAATAACTCGTAAATCTCGAAAACCCTAAAAAGATAATCATTTTAAACCAGTATACCCTAAATAATAAATATAAATCTCAATATTATTTTATTCATTATAATTTAAAATATTCTTTTTAATTATTTATTCGTTTATTTTAACATAATTATTAATTACATAATAAATTGAGTTAGACAAATATATTTTTTATCATTATTTTTCATCAACAAAATATAGATAAACATTTTAAGAGAAAAAAAATTCAAAACAAAAAATTATTATATAGTAATATATTTTGCTTTGCTTCTGAATCATTTTTTGTTTTGTAATTATATTTAAATTGATATCTATCTTATTAATAATATATTATTAATTTATTTTTTGATCATTATTAGAATATTTATTAATAAAAATATTTATATTGAATCTATATGATATATAAATATAATGATTATTCTAACTAAATATTGTATTCACTTTTGAAAAAAAATTAAAAATTATTATATTTTCAAAGGTTATAACCTTTGAAAATATCAAAAAATAAAAAAAATAATTTTTTTGATATTTTTTGTAAATAATACCTATTAACCACTAAATGCATGCATAGTTAAATCAAAAAACTCTTAAACCCCATAATGCCAAAATATATAAACCATTAAACTGCTATATACAACTTAATAATAAAAAAATCTAAATTTTAATTCTATTTATTATAATTTTAATTATTTATTAGTTTATTTTTATAGAAATATTTATTACAAAATAAATTATGAGTGTGACAAATATTATTTAAAATATATATACGCTTATAAAAGAAGTAAAAATTTAAAAATTAAAAATTATTGTCCAATCATATATTTTACTTTTATTTTGAATCAATTTGGGTTTTGTAAATATCTTTTATTTAATATCTATCATTTTATTAATAGTTTATTAATTTAATTTTTGATCATTATTATATTATCTATCAATAAAATTGTTTATATTGAATTTATATGATATATAAATATTAATATTATTATAACTAAATATTGTATTCACATTTCAAAAAATTGTAAATATTATTATATTTTCAAAGGTTATAACCTATGAAAATGATAACAAATTATAGAAATTTTTTTTGTTATTTTATTTTTTAAATAAAACCTATAAACCACTAAAAGCCTAAAAACATAAATTACTAAACTCCTAAATGACAAAACCTCTAAATACTTATTCCATTAAACTGGTATAGATTAATAATAAATCATAAATCTCATTTTAAATTTTATTCATATAATTTTAAATTTTTATTTTAATTTTTTATTAGTTTTTTTTATAGAAATATTAATTACAAAAATAAATTATTAGTGAGACAGATTTAATTTAAAATAAAATAGTATCCCTAAATAATAAATAATAAATCTCATTTTTTTTCATTATAATTTTAAATATTCATTTTAATTATTTATTTGTTTATTTATATATAAATATTAATTACAAAATAAATTGAGCTGGGCAAAAATAATTTATATAAATTATTTTTCATCAAAAAATTATTGATAAAATTTTTAAAACAAAAAAAAATTTAAAACAAAAAATTATTATATAGTAATATATTTTGCTTTGCTTCTGAATCATTTTAGGTTTTGTAATTATATTTTAATTGATATCTATCTTATTAATAATAGATTATTAATTTATTTTTTGATCATTATTATAATATTTATCAATAAAATTGTTTATATTGAATTTACATGATATATAATTATACAGATTATTATAACTAAATATCATATTTACATTTGAAAATAATTTAAAAATTATTATATTTTTAAAGGTTATCATCTTTGAAAATGAGATAAAATCACAAAAATAAATTTTTTGTTATTTTATTGTTTATATAAAACCTATAAACTACTAAATGCCTCAATGCTTAAATCATTGAACTTCAAAACCCCAAAACCCCAAAACCCCAAAACCCTTAAATACTTAAACATTTAAACCATCTATAAAGGTTTATGTATTTATAAATAATATATAAATATCTATCAATAAATAATAGTTTATTACTTTATTTTTTGATCCTTATTATATTTATAATTATATTTAGTTTATTAATATTTATCAATAAAATTGTTTATTTTTAATTTATATGATATATAATTATTAAGTTTATTATAACTAAATATTATATTCACATTTGAAAAAATTTAAAAATTATTATATTTATAAAGGTTATAACCTTCAAAATTGATAAAAAATTTGAAAAATAATTTTTTAGTTATTTCATTTTTAAAATAAAACACATAAACTACTAAATGCCTAAACACTTAAATCGCTAAACTCCTAAACTTTTAAATACTTAAACCATTAAATTGGTATATCCTAAATAATTAATCATAAATCTCATTTTTATTTGTATTCATTATAATTTTTATATTCATTTTAATTATTTATTAGTTTATTTTTATAAAAATATTAATTGCAAAATAAAATTATGAATTAGAAAAATATAATATAAATAATTTATCTTCATCAATAAAATTTATAAGCTTATAAAAAGAATCAAAAATTTAAAATTAAAAAATTATTATTTAGTAATAAATTTTACATTGATTTTGAATCGATCAATAAAATTATTTATATTGAATTTACATGATATTTAATTTTTTTGATTATTATAATTAAATATTGTATTAACATATTAAAAAAAATTAAAAATTATAATATTTTCAATGGTTATAACCTTGATAATGAGAAAAAAATCATAAAAATAATTTTTATGTTATTTAATTATTTAAATAAAACCTTTAAACCACAAAATACCTAAATACTTAAATTACTAAACTCATAACCCTGATACTGCTGCACCACACACACATAGCAATGAACCACAGTACACATGTGCACATATTCTTGTCCATTTTGGTGTTGCATTTAGAGTGGCCAGCAAGTCCAGGAAGCATCCAGAAGTATGGGCCACCAGCTTGTAGAGGGCTCCACTAGCAAGCCGGGATGATAACATTCTGACAACTGACGAGACCAAGCAAAGTGTTTGGGAGTAAACCCAAGAGGAGCTAGGAGTGGGTCCCACTAGTCGTATCAGACAACATAGAGGGCCACCAAATCGTGGACCTATAGGAGTAGCGGGTCATCCATGATTAATTGGAGAGCCAGCAAAATCCGAAGCATCACCAAGCATGGCTAGTAAGGAATGGAGTCCAGACCATCCACACAGGAGCGAAAGATTCAAACTTGTAGTTTATGTTTGTAGTCTTATTTTTTTTTTGGACTTTGTATGCATCATGTACTTGTAGAGACGGATCATGACATACTCACACACACAATCTTGTCTGTTCTATATGTAGCATGAAATGAGGGCAACTGGACCCATGAGTATCTTTAAGTGGGGCCCTCTAATGCATTTTGTAAATACACATTAGGCTATGCTACACTCACGGAAGCAGGAGGCCCATCTTTATAGCATTTTGTAATTTTACTTGTATTCTTGATTGGTTGTACGTGTAGATAATTAGACTATGAAATGGAACTCATCACACATGCACACCGATGCATGCATATTTTTAGATATTTTGTCGGTGCAATATACAACCACTTCTTGGAGTTCGTGGAGGAAGCATTCTAACCCAAGAGATACTCTTTTGAGTATCATTGGAGCAAAAGAATGTGGAATTCAGAGGTGAGAATGAATTGACAAAGTGTCAAAGATATGGACTTGTGGATTTATGGGTATTCAGTTTTAAATGTATTCCATTTCATAGCAATGACATAGGCAAATGCTTGATGCTGCATGTCACACACATGCACAATCTTATATTTGCATAGTTTTAATATGGTGCTTCATTCAGGTTCCTCCAAAAGGCTTGGACAAATCCGAATGGAAAGGACGCAGTGCGCATAATGACTCAATGCCAACTCTGAAGTGCGGGAATGCCAGGTGATTTTAGTTGTATTCATACGCTTGGAATTATTAGGCATTATGTTTTTTTATGTATTTTATGCATAGAATCATTAAGGTGCATAGGATTTAGTGGGCTGGCCTAAATACGTTAGCTTTTTAGTCTCTTGTAAGTTGTGTGCCTAAATGATAAATAAAGTGTGTATTTTCCAAAAAAAAACTATAAACCCTAAACTTTAAATCATAAACCTTAAACAATAAACTATAACCGTAATCCATAAACCCTAACCTAAATATCATGTTTTGCACATTTATAATCAAATAATTTAGTGTTAAATTTAAATTGAAATTCATAACTTTTAGGAATTTCATAGATTTATATTTTTGTATATGTAACACAAAGTCACGACTCAAGGGGTGAGTTATGGATTCAGTATCTTTCTTGCTTTAGAGTATTGTAGCATTAGTAATGGTCATGATTGTATATTTTGTGTCTAGAACACAAAATCATATCGATGAGAATATGCCATAACTTGTGTCTCTCTGTTGAACATATTGTTATGGCACAAAGAATGATCATGAATACATATTTAATCACTATAATACTGAGTCACAGTATTGGATATGACCATAGCTTGTGCATTTTATCTTTATATTGCAAAGTCATTGCACTAGGAATGATTGTAACTTTGGACATTCCTCAAGAGCAAAAGTCATGCCCTAGAAATAGTTAAATCTCGAGTACTACTCTCTATAACTTTCTATAGCTAAAATTTTTGGGATTGGAAATATCATCATGGCTTTTTCCTTTGATTTGTGACCTCAAGTGTCAATATGCAAGACTAATATTTTGAGCAATGATTAAAACCTTTAATACATTTGAATATGATTCATTTATGCCTATTTGGGTATTGTGAGCTTGTATCCATAACTCATTTAAGATATAAAGAAAGAAATGATACTTTTAATATCTATGAGGAAATTAAAAAAAGGCTTAGACATGCCAATAAAATAAATTTTTTGATTCTTGATTGAAAGAGAGCCCATACTTCTTGCCCTGCTCAAACCACCCTGGGGCTAGTTTGTTCTAATATGCTACAAGGTGGTTATTTTTTTAGAGGTGAACTATGTTTTAAAAAAATTGCTTTGAGTGTGTCCATGAGAGATATTTTTGAAGAAATTACAATAATCAATATAAATAATATCCTCAACAACTAGATTTTTCAACACATAGGGGTACAACTTTGGTTTAGTCTATTAGCGTACTTGAGTCAAATTTCCTTTGATAGCTAGTGATTCAACATCAAATATGATGAGACATAATAGGGATAAAGTAAAACTACTATTATTTTGGTTAGAGCTTTAGCAATCATTCTAGAATTGAGAGAGCAACAAAATAAATTATTTTCATTATTCAATATAATTTTAGTTATTATTTTAATTATTTATCAGTTTATTTTTATAAAAATATTAATTTTAAAATATATTATTAGTGAGACATATCTAATTTAAATTAAACCGGGATATCCTAAATAATAAAGAATAAATCTCATTTTTGTTTTCATTTTAATTTTGAATATTCAAATTTAATTATTTATTTGTTTATTTTTATATAAATATTAATTACAAAATAAATTATAAGTTACACAAATATAATTTATATAAATTATTTTTCATCAAAATAATATAGATAAACTTTTAAAAATAAAAAATAAATTCAAAACAAAAAATTTATATATATTAATATATTTTGCTTTGCTTTAGAATCATTTTAGGTTTTGTAATTATATTATAATTGATATCTATCTTATTAATAATAGATTATTAATTTATTTTTTGATTATTATTAGAACATTTATCAATAAAATAGTTTATATTAAATTTATATGATATATAAATATAATGATTATTATAACTAAATAATGAATTCACTTTTAAAAAAAAGTTAAAAATTATTATATTTTCAAAGGTTATAACCTTAGAAAATTAGAAAAAATATTAAAAATAAATTTTTTGTTATTTCATTTTTTAAATAAATCATAAAGATCATTAAATGCTTATTTAAATTAGTAAGCTCGTAAATTTGAAACTCCTAAATACATAAACCATTTAACAACTATATACTACTTAATAAATAATAAATCTAATTTTTATTCTATTTATTATAATTTTAAATATTCATTTTAATTATTTATAGTTTTATTTTTTAGAAAAATTAATTACAAAATAAATTTTGAGTGAGACAGATATTTAAATAATTTATTTTAATAAAAAAAATATAAGCTTATAAAAATAAAAAAAATTTAAAAATTAGATATTATTATTTAGTATTATATTTTGATTTGATTTTGAATCATTTTGTGTTTTGTAAAAATATTTTAATTAATATTTATTTTATTAATAATAGTTTATTAATTTAATTTTTGATCATTATTATAATATCTATCATTAAAATTATTTATATTGAATTTATATGATTTATAATTAGTAAGATTAATATAATTATACATGGTATTCACGTTTCAAAATATTTTAAAAATTATTCTATTTTCAAAGGTTATAAGCTTTAAAAATCATAAAAAATAAAAAATAAAATTTTAAATTTTTATTATATATATAAAACCTATAACCCAATAAAAGCCTAAAAAAATAAATTGCTAAACTCCTAAACGACAAAACCCCTAAATAATCAAACCATTAAACATGTATACCATATATAATAAATCATAAATCTCATTTTAATTTGTATTCATTATAATTTTAAATATTCATTTTAATTATTTATTAGTTTATTTTTTATAGAAATATCAATCACAAAATAAATAATGAGTGAGACAAAGATAATTTTAATAATTTATTTTTAATCAAAAAAAAATAAGCTTATATAAAGAAGTAAAAATTTAAAAATAAAAAATTATTATTTAGTAATATATTTTACTTTGATTTTGAATCATTATATATAGGTTTTACAATTATATTTTAATTGCAATTAATCTTATTAAATATAGTTTATTAATTTATTATTTGATCATTTTTATTATATTGAACAATAAAATTACTTATATTCAATTAAAATCTCTTAAGATTATTAAGTTATTATATCTAAATATTATATTTACATATGTAAAAAATTTAAAAATTAATATATTTTCCAAGGTTATAACCTTCAAAAATGATAAAAAATCACAAAAATATTTTTTTATTATTTAAATAAAACTTATAAACTACTAAATGCCTAAACATCTAAATCTCTAGACTCCTAGACCCCAAAACACCCTAAATACTTAAACCATTAAACCTATATAACCTAAATAATAAATCTCATTTTTATTTGTATTCATTATAATTTTAAATATTCATTTTAATTATTTTTTAGTTTATTTTTATAGAAATATTAATTACAAAATAAATAATGAGGGAGACATATATAATTTAAATAAATTATTTTTTATCAAAAAAAATAAGCTTATAAAAAATAAACAAAATTTCAAAAATTTAAAATTTTATTAAGTAATATAATTTACTTTGATTTTGAATTATTTTGGGTTCTACAAATATATTTTAATTAATATCTATCTTATTAAAAATAGTTTATTAATTTATTTTTTGATCATTATTATAATATATTTTAATACATTTTTTATATTGAATCTACAACAAATATAATTATTAAGATTATTATAACTAAGTATTGTATTCATATTTTAGAACTAATAAAAAATTATTATATTTTTAAAGGTTATAACCTTTGAAAATCACAAAAATTCATACAAATAAATTTGTTGTTATTTCATTGATTAAATAAAACTTATAAACACGAAAATGTGTAAACATATAAATAAATAAACTTCTTAACCCCAAAACTACAAAAAACTTAACCAATTAAATAGTTATGCCCTAAATAATAAATCATAAATCTCATTTTTATTAGTATTCATTATAATTTTAAATATACATTTTAATTATTCTTAGTTTAATTTTATAGAAATATAAATTAAAAAATAAATTATTAATGAGACAAATATAATTTAAATAATTTATTTTCCATCAAAAAATATATAGGCTTATAAATGGATACAAAAATTTAAAATTTAAAAATTTTAAAAATTTAAAAATTTAACAATGTAAAATTAATATTTAGTAAAATATATCACTTTGATTTTGAGTCATTTTAGGGTTTTCAAATATATTTTAAACAATATGTATCTTATTAATAATTGGTTATTACTTTTTTATGATCATTATTATAATAAATATCAATAAAATAGTGTATATTGAATTTATATGATATATAATTATTATGATTATTATAACTTCATATTGTATTCACTTTTCAAAAAAAATATAAAAATTATTATAATTTCAAAGGGTATAACCTTCAAAAATCAGAAAAAATAACAAAAATAAATTTTTTGTTATTTTATTTTTTATAAACCTATAAACCACTAAATGACTAAATTCTAAAATGACTAAACTCCTAAACCCCGAAGCCCATAAATACTTAAAACATTAAATTAGTATAGTCCAAATAATAAATCATAAATCTAATTTTTATTAGTATACATTATAATTTGAAATATTCATTTTAATTATTTATCAGTTTTTTATAGAAATATTAATTACAAAATAAATTATTAATGCAAAATATATAGTTTAAATAATTTATTATTGATTAAAAAATGCTTATAAAAAAAGGCAAATTTTTAAAAATAAATAATTATTTTTTAGTAATATATCTTATTTTGATTTTGAATCATTTTAGATTTTAGAAATATATTTTAATTTATATCATTCTTATAAATACTAATTTATTAATTTCTTTATTGATCATTATTATAATATCTATTATTAAAATTATTAATATTGAGTTTACATTATATATAATTATTAAGAGTATTATCACTAAATGTTATATTCACATTTACAAAAAATTAAAAATTATTATATTTTCAAAGGTTATAACCTTCAAAAATTAAAAAAAATCAAAAAATTAAATTTTTTGTTTTTTCATTATATAAATAAAAACAATAAATCACTAAATGTCTAAACAATTAGATCACTAAACTTCTAAACAACAAAACACCTAAATACTTAAACAATTAAACTGGTATATCCTGAATAATAAATAATAAATCTCAATTTTATTTGTATTCATTATAATTTTAAATATTCATTTTAATTATTTATTAGTTTATTATTATACAATTATAAATTACAAAATAGATCTTAATTATTTAAGATATATTTTATTAATAATAGTTTATTATAAATAAATATTATATTAACATTTGAAAAAAATTTAAAATTTATTATTTTTTCATAGGATATAACCTTCAAAAATTAGAAAAAATAAAAAAAAAACATAAAGTTTTTGTTATATCATTGTTTAAATAAAACTTATAAACCACTAAATCCCTAAACACTTAAATCTCTAAACTCCTTAACATAAAAGCCCCTAAATACTTAAACCTTTAAACTTGTAAACCTTAATTATAATTTAAATAATTTATTAAAATATTAATTACAAAATAAATTATGAGTGATACAAATTTAATTTAAATAATTTATTTTTTAAATTAAATATATATGCTAATAAAAAGAAGCAAAAACTAAAAAACAAAAATTATTATTTAGTAATAAATTTTACTTTGATTTTGAATAATTTAAGGTTTTACAATTATATTTTAATTTATATCTATCTTATTAATAATAGTTTATTAATATATTTTTTGATAGTGTATTTAAAATCTATCAATAACATTCATTATATTTTGTTTAGATTATATATAATTATATTGATTTTTATTACAAAATATTGTATTCACATTTTATATAAATTTTAAAATTATTATATATTCAAAGGTTATAACCTTTGAAAATGTGAGAAAATATCAAAAATAATTTTTTTGTTATTTCATTGTTTAAATAAATCCTATAAACCACTTAATGCCTAAACACTTAAATCAATAACTCCTAATTCTTTAAAATCCTAAAAAGATAATCATTTTAAACTAGTATACCCTAAATAATAAATAATAAATCTCAATAATATTTTTTTCATTATAATTTAAAATATTCATTTTAATTATTTATTCGTTTATTTTTATATAAATATTAATTACAAAATAAATTATTAGTTAGACAAATATAATTTATATAAATTATTTTGCATCAAAAAATATAAATAAACTTATAAAAAGAATAAAAAATTTAAAAACTAAAATTTATTATATAGTAATATATTTTGCTCTCCTTCTGAATCATTTTATGTTTTGTAATTATATTTTAATTGATATCTATCTTATTAATAATAGATTAATAATTTATTTTTTGATCATTTTTATAATATGTATCAATAAAATTATTTATATTGAATTTATATGATATATAAATATAATGATTATTATAACAAAAGATTGTATTCACATTTAAAAAAAAATTTAAAAATTATAATATTTTCAAAGGTTATAACCTTTGAAAATATCAAAAAATAATAAAAATAAATTTTATATTATTTTATTTTTTTAATAAAACCTATAAACCACTAAAAGCATACACAGTTAAATCAGTAAACTCCTAAACCTCATAATGCCTAAATAAATAAACCATTAAATTGCTATATACTACTTAATAATTAATAAATCTAATTTTTATTTATATTTATTATAATTTTAAATATTCATTTTAATTATTTATTAGTTTTTTTATAGGAATATTTATTACAAATTTAATTATTAGTGTGACATATATATTTTATTTAATTTATTTTTAATCAAAAAATATATATCATTATAAAAGAAGTAAAAATTTAAAAATTAAAAATTATTATCCAGTAAAATATTTTACTTTAATTTTGAATCAATTTGGGTTTTGTAAATAATTTTTAATTAATATCAATCTTTTTATTAATAATTTATTAATTTAAATTTTGATCATTATTATATTATCTATCAATAAAATTGTTTAAACTAAAATTATATCAATATAATTATTAATATTTTTATAACTAAATATTGTATTCACATTTCAAAATATTTTAAATATTATTATATTTTCAAAGGTTATAACATATGAAAATGAGAAAAATTACAATTTTATTTTTGTTATTTCATTATTTTAATAAAACCTATAAACCACTAAATGCCTAAAAACATAAATTGCTAAACTCCTAAATGAAAAAAACCTCTAAATACTTAATCCATTAAATATTTGTACATTAATAATAAATCATAAATCTCAATTTAATTTTTATTAAGTTTAATATTAAATTTTTATTTTAATTATTTATCAGATTATTTTTTTAGAAATATTAATTAAAAAATAAGTATTTGTGAGACAGATATAATTTAAATTTAACCGGTATACTCTAAATAATAAATAATAAATAATAAATAATAAATAATAAATAATAAATCTCATTTTTTTCATTATAATTTTAAATATTCATTTTAATTATTTATTTGTTTATTTTTATATAAATATTAATTACAAAATAAAGATAATAAGTTATACAAATATAATTTATATAAATTATTTGTCAACAAAAAAATATAGATAAACTAATTAAAAGAACAAAAAACTAAAAAACAAAAAATTATTATATAGTAATATATTTTGATTTGATTCTGAATCATTTTAGGTTTTGTAATTATATTTTAATTGATATCTAACTTATTAATAATAGATTATTAAATTATTTTTTTATCATTATTATAATATTTATCAATAAAAATGTTTATATTGAATTGATATGATATATATATTTAATAATTATTATAACTAAATAATATATTTACTTTTGAAAAAAATTTTAAAATTTTATATTTTCAAATATTATAACTTTTTAACATGTGAAAAAATAAAAAATATATATATTTTTTATTTTATTGTTTAAATAAAACCTATAAACAACTAAATACATAATCACATAAATCAATAAGCTACAAAATCCCGATACCCATATATAGATAATCCTTTAAACCGGTTTACCCTAAATAATAATTAATAAATCTCATTTTTATTTGTTTTCATTATAATTTTAAAAATTTATTTTGATTATTTAGTTCTATGTTTATATATATATATATATATATATATATATTAATTATAAAATAAATTATGAATTAAAAATATAATTTATAAAAATTATTTTTCATCAAAAAATATATAAGCTTATAAAAAGAATAAAAATTTAAAAACAAATTATTATTATTATGTAATATATTTTGCTTTTCTTTTGAATCATTTTAGGTTTTGATATTATATTTTAAGTAATATCAATGTTATTAATAATAGATTCTTAATTTATTTTTTGATAATAATTAGAATATCTATCAATAAAATTGTTTATATTGAATTTATATGATATATAATTATTATGATTATTATAAATAAATATTTATTCACCTTTTGAAAAAAATTTAAAAATTATTATATTTTGAAAGGTTATATAACCTTTGAAAATATCAAAAAAATATAAAAATAATTTTTTTTTATTTTATTTTTTAAATAAAAACTATAAAGCACTAAATGCATATACAGTTAAATCAATAAACTTCTAAACACCGTAATGCCTAAATACATAAATCATTAAACTTTTATATACTACTTTATAATTAATAAATCTAATTTTATTTCTATTTATTATGATTTTAAATATTCCTTTTAATTATTTATTAGTTTATTTTTATAGAAATATTTATTACAAAATAAAGTATGAGTGCGACAAATATAATTTAATTAATTCATTTTTAATAAAAAAAATATACTCTTATAAAAGAAGTAAAAATTTAAAAATTAAAAATTATTATGCAGTAATATATTTTACTTTAATTTTGATTCAATTTAGGTTTTGTAAATATTTTTTAAATAATATCTATCTTTTTATTAATAGTTTATTAATTTAATTTTTGATCATTTTTATATTATCTATCAATAAAATTTTTTATATTGATTTATATGATATATAATTATTAATATTATTATAACTAAATATTGTATTTAGATTTTCAAAAAATTGTAAATATTATTATATTTTCAAAGGTTATAACCTATGAAAATCATAACAAATTATAGAAATTTTTTTTGTTATTTTATTTTTTCATATAAAACCTATAAACCACTAAAAGCCTAAAAACATAAATCGCTAAACTTTTAACGACATAACCTATAAATTCTTAAACCATTAAACTGGTATATATTAATAAAAAATATAAAATCTCATTTTAATTTTTATTTAGTATAATTTTTAATTTTTATTTAGTATAATTATTAATTTTTATTTTAATTATTTATCAGTTTATTTTTATAGAAATATTAATTACAAAATAAATTTTTAGTGAGACATATCTAATTTAAATTAAAGCGGTATACCTAAATAATAAATAATAAATCTTATTTTATTTTCATTATAATTTTAAATATTCATTTTAATTATTTATTTGTTTATTTATAAATAAATATTAATTACAAAATTAATTGAGTTAGTCAAATATAATTTATATATATTATTTATCATCAAAAAATTATAAATAAACTTTTTAGAAGAAAAAAAAATTTATAAACAAAAAATTATTATATAGTAATATATTTTTCTTTGATTCTGAATCATTTTAGGTTTTATAATTATATTTTAATTGATATCTATCTTTTTTTAATAGAAATCTATCTTATTAATAATAGATTATTAAATTATTTTTTGATCATTATTAGAATAATTATCAATAAAATTGTTTATATTTAATTTATATGATATATAAATATAATGATCATTATAACAAAAGATTGTATTCACTTTTGAAAAAAAATTAAAAATTATTATATTTTTAAAGGTTATAACATTTCAAAATATTAAAAAATAATAAAAATATATTTATTGTTATTTTATTTTTTAAATAAAACCTATAAACCACTAAAAGTCTAAAAACATAAATTGATAAACTCCTGAATGACAAAACCTCTAAATACTTATTTCATTAAACTAGTATAGATTAATAATAAATAATAAATCTTATTTTAATTTTTATTCAGTATAATTTTAAATTTTTATTTTAATTATTTATAAATTTATTTATATAGAAAAATTAATTACAAAATAAATTATTAATGAGACAAATCTAATCTAAATTAAATTGGTATCACTAAATAATAAATAATAAATCTCATTTTTTTTAATATGAATTACAAAATAAATTGAGTTAGACAAATATACTTTATATAAATCGTTTTTGATGATAAAATTATAGATAAACTTTTTAAAATAAAAGAAAATTAAAGAAAAAATTATTATATAGTAATATATTTTGGTTTGCTCTAAATCTTTTTAGGTTTTGTAATTATATATTAATTGATATCTATCTTATTACGAATAGATTATTAATTTATTTTTTGATCATTATTAGAATATTTATCATTAAAATTGTTTATATTGAATTTATATGATATATAAATATAATTATTTTTATAACTAAAGATTGTATTCACTTTTTAAAAAAAATTTAAAAATTATTATATTTTGAAAGGTTATAACCTTTGAAAATATCAAAAAATAATAAAAATATATTTTTTGTTATTATATTTTTTTAATTAAAACCTATAAACCACTAAAAGCCTAAAAACCTAAATTGTTAAACTCCGTAACGACAAAACCTCTAAATAATTAAACCATTAAACTTGTATACATTAATAATAAATAAAAAATCTCATATTAATTTTTATTCAGTATAATTTTAAATTTTTATTTTAATTTTTTATCAGTTTATTTTTATAGAAATATTAATTACAAAATAAATTATTAGTGTGACAGATTTAATTTAATTTAAACCGGTATCCCTAAATAATAAATAATAAATCTTATTTTTTTTTCATTATAATTTTAAATATACATTATAATTATTTATTTGTTTATTTATATATAAATATGAATTACAAAATAATTTGAGTTAGACAAATATAATATATATATATATATATATATTATATTTACATAACACAAATAATTTTTAAAATTTTTTGAAATGTGAATACTATGTATAATTATATTAATCTTACTAATTATATATCATATAAATTCAATATAAACAATTTTAATGATAAATAATATAATAATGATTAAAAATTAAATTAATACTATATTATAAATAATATAAATAATAATTAAAATATATTTACATAACACAATGAATAAAAATCAAATCAAAATATATTACTAAATAATAATATTTAGATGAAAAATATATTACTAAATAAAAATGATTCAGAACAAAGCAAAATATATTACTATATAAGAATTTGTTGTTTTGAAATTTTTTTTTCTTTTAAAATAAATTATTTATCATTTTAATGAAAAATAATTTATATAAATTATATTTGTCTAACTCATAATTTAGTTTGTAATTAAAATTTATATAAAAGTAAACAAATAAATAATTAAAATGAATATTTAAAATTATAATGAAAAAAATAATATTGAGATTTATTATTTATTATTTAGGGTTACCGGTTTAAAAGGATTATTATTTATTATTTAGGGTTTTAAAGATTTAGGAGTTATTGATTTAAGTGTTTAGGCATTTAGTGGTTTATAGGTTTTATTTAAACAATGAAATATCAAAAAAAAATATTTTTTTATTTTTTAACATTTTTAGTTATAATATTCATTATATTTAAATATCATATAAATTCAATATAAATAATTTTATTGATTATTATTCTAATAATGATCAAAAAATAAATTAATAATCTATTATTAATAAGATAGATATCAATTAAAATTTAATTACAAAACCAATAATGATTCAGAAGCAAAGCAAATTATATTATTATATAATAATTTTTTGTTTTTAATTTTTTTTTATTTAATAAGTTTATCTATATTTTTTTTGATGGAAAATAATTTATATAAATTATATTTGTCTAACTCATAATTTATTTTGTAATTAATATTTATATAAAAATAAACAAATAAATAATTAAAATGAATATTTTAAATTATAATGAAAAAAATAAAAATGTGAGTTATTGTTTATTATTTAAGATATATCTGATTAAAAAAATTATCTATTTAGGGTTATCTAAATTTAGAAGGTATTCATTTAGGTATTTAGGCAATTAGTGGTTTATAGGTTTTATCTAAACAATGAAATAACAAATAAATTATTTTTCATATTTTTTAAAACTTTTAAATCACTAGACAAATCTAATTTAAATTAAACCGGTATCCCAAAATAATAAATAATAAATCTCATTTTTTTTCATTATAATTTTAAATATTCAATTTAATTATTTATTTGTTTATTTATATATAAATATTAATTACAAAATAAATTGAGTTATACAAATATAATTTATATAAATTATTTTTCATCAAAAAATTATAGATAAACTTTTTAAAAGAAAAAAAAATTTTAAAACAAAAAATTATTATATAGTAATATATTTTGCTTCGCTTGTAAATCATTTTAGGTTTTGTAATTAGATTTTAATTGATATCTATCTTATTAATAATAGATTATTAATTTATTTTTTGATCATTATTAGAATATTTAACAATAAAATAGTTTATATTTAATTTATATGATATATAAATATAATGATTATTATCACTAAATATTGAATTCAGTTTTGAAAAAAATTTAAAAATTATTATATTTTATAAGTTTATAACCTTTGAAAATATCAAAAAATAATAAAAATAAATTTTTCATTTTTTTATTTTTTAAATAAAACCTATAAACTACTAAATGCATACACAGTTAAATAAGTAAACTCCTAGACCCTCTAATGCCTAAATACAGTAACCATTAAACTGATATATAATACATAATAAATAATAAATCTAATTTTTATTTCTATTTATTATAATTTTAAATATTGATTTTAATTATTTATTACTAAATTTTTATAGAAATATTTATTACAAAATAAATTATGAGTGGGACAAATATAATTTAAATAATATATTATATATCTAATAAAAATATTCGCTTATAAAAGAAGTATAAATTTAAAAATAATAAATGATTATCATAATATAAGTTACTTTAATTTTGAATCAATTTGGGTTTTGTAAATATTTTTTAATTAATATCTATCTTAATATTAATAGTTTATAAATTTAATTTTTGATCATTATTATAATATCTATCAATAAAATTATTTATATTAAATTTATATGATATATAATTATTAATATTATTATTACAAAATATTGTATTAAAATTTCAAAAAATTTTAAATATTTTTATTTTTTGAAATATTATAACCTATTAAAATGATAAAAAATTATAGAAATTTTTTTTGTTATTTTATTTATTTAAATAAAACCAATAAACCACTAAAAGCCTAAAAACATAAATCGCTAAACTTCTAACACCAAAACCTATAAATACTTAAATCATTAAACTAGTATACATTAATAATAAATCATAAATCTCATTTTAATTTTTATTCAGTATAATTTTAAATTTTTATTTTTATTATTTATCAATTTATTTTATAGAAATATTAATTACAATATAAATTATTAGTGAGACAGATCTAATTTAAATTAAACCTGTATCCCTAAATAATAAATAATAAATCTCATTTTTTTTCATTATAAATTTAAATATTCATTTTAATTATTTATTTGTTTATTTATATATAAATATTAATTACAAAATAAATTGAGTTAGTCAAATATAATTTATATAAATTATTTTTCATCGAAAAATTATTGACAATTTTTTACTAAGAATAAAAAATTTCAAAGAAAAAAATTATTATATAGTAATATATTTTGCTTTTCTTCTGAATCATTTTAGGTTTTGTAATAATATTTTAATTGATATCTATCTTATTAATAATAGATTATTAATTTATTTTATGATCATTATTAGAATATTTATAAATAAAATTATTTATATTGAATTTATATGATATATAAATATAATGATTATTATAACTATATATTGTATTCACATTTTAAAAAAATTTAAAAATTATTATAATTTCAAAGGTTATAACCTTTGAAAATATCAAAAAAATAATAAAAATAAATTTTTTATTATTTTATTTATTTAATAAAACCTATAAACCACTAAATGCATACATAGTTAAATCATTAAACTTCTAAACCTCATAATGTCTTAATATATAAACCATTAAACTGCTATATACTACTTATTAATAAATAAATCTAATTTTAATTTCTATTTATTATAATTTTAAATATTAATTTTAATTATTTATTAGTTTATTTTTATAGAAATATTTATTACAAATTAAATTATGAGAGAGACATATATATTTTAATTTGGGTTTTGTAAATATTTTTTAATTAATATCATCTTTTTATTAATAGTTTATTAATTTAAATTTGATAATTATTGTATTATCTATCAATAAAATTGTTTATATTGACTTTATATGATATATAATTATTAATATTAAAATAACTAAATATTGTATTCACATTTCAAAAAATTTTAAATATTATTATATTTTCAAAGATTATAACTCAAGAAAATGAGAAAAAATTACAATTTTTTTTTGTTATCTTATTGTTTAAATAAAAACCTATAAACCACTAAATACCTAAAAACATAAATTGCTAAACTGCTAAACGACAAAACCTTTAAATACTTAAACTATTAAATGAGTGTACATTAATAAAAAATCATAAATCTCAAAATATATTATTCATAACTAAAATTTTTGAGATTTATGATTTTAAAAGTTTAAGACATTCAAAAATGAGAAAAAATAACAAAAATAAATTTTTTGTTATATTAGTGTTTAAATAAAACATCTAGACTGCTAAACCATTAAATTTATAAGCTTATAAACCATTAAATGCCTAAATACATAAATATCTAGACTGCTAAACCCCGAAGCCCCTAAATACTTAACCCTTTAAACTCGTAAACCTTAAATATAATTTAAATAATTTATAGAAATATTAATTACAAAATAAATAATGTGATACAAATATTATTTAAATAATCTATTTTTCATCAAAAAAAACATATACGCTTATAAATTTATGCAAAAACTAAAAAAAAATTTTATTTAGTAATAAATTTTATTTTGATTTTGAATCATTTTAGGTTTCTTAATTATATTTTAATTTATATCTATCATATTAATAATAGTTTATTAATTTATTTTTGATAATTGATATAATATCTATGAATAAAATTGTTTATATTCAGTTTATATTATATATAGTTATAATGTTTATTATTACTAAATATTGTATTCACATTTTTAAAAAATTTTAAAATTATTATATTTTCAAAGGGTATAACCTTTAAATATTAAAAAAAATATGAAAAATAAATTTTTCATTATTTTGTTGTTTGAATAAAACCTATAAACCATTAAATGCCTAATACTTAAATCAATAACTTCTAAATCTTGAAAACCCTAAATAGATAAATTTTTTAAACATGTATATCCTAAATAATATATAATAAATAATAAATAATAAATAATAAATCTCATTTTTATTTTTTTCATTATAATTTTAAATATTCATTTTAATTATTTATTTGTTTATTTTTCTATAAATATTAATTATAAAATAAATTTTAAGTAATACAAATATAATTTATATAAATTATTTTTCAACAAAAAAAATATATATAAACTTAATAAAAGAAAAAAAAATTAAAAACAAAAAAAAATATTATATAGTAATATATTTTGCTTTGTTTCAGAATCATTTTAGGATTTGTAATTATATTTTAATTGATATTTAACTTATTAATAACATATTCTTTATTTTTTTTGATCATTATTAGAATATTTATCAATAAAAATTTTATATTGAAGTTATATGATATATAAATTTAATCATTATTATAACAAAGTATTGTATTCACTTTTGAAAAAAGATTTAAAATTTTTATATTTTCAAAGATTATAACCTTTGAACATGTGAAAAAATAAAAAAAATATTTTTTTTGTTATTTCAATGTTTAAATAAAACCTATAAAACACTCAATGACTAACCACTTAAATCACTATACTACAAAATCTTGATACCCCTATATAGATAATCCTTTAAACCGTTATACCCTAAATAATAATTAATAAATCTCATTTTTATTTGTTTTCATTATAATTGAAAAAATTTATTTTGATTGTTATGTTTTTTATTCATATATATTTATATTAATTATAAAATAAATTATGAGTTAAAAATATAATTTAAAAAAATATCTTTTTATCAAAAATTGATAAGCTTATAAAAAGAATAAAAATTATAAAACATATAATTATTATTAAGTAATATATTTATCTTTGCTTTGAATCATTTTAGGTTTTGATATTATATTTTAAATAATATCAATCTTATTCATTATAGATTTTTAATTTATTTTTTGATAATTATTAGAATATCTATCAATAAAATTGTTTATATTGAATTTATATGATATATAATTATTATGATTATTATAAATAAATATTGTATTCACTTTTGAAAAAAATTTAAAAATTATTATATTTTCAAAGGTTATAATCTTAAAAAAATGAGAAAGAATACAAAAAATAATTTTTTTGTTATTTCTTTTTCAAATAAAACCTATCGATCACTAAATGTTTACTTACTTAAATCAGTATCTCATAAAACCTGAAACCCCTAAATACATAAACCTTATAACAGCAGTATACTACTAAATAAATAATAAATCTCATTTTTATTTCTATTTATTATTATTTTAAATATTCATTTTTATTATTTATATTTTAATTTTTTATAAAAATTAATTACAAAATAAATTTCGAATGAGACATATTATTTATATAATTTATTTTTAATCATAAAAAAATATAAGCTTATAAATATATGGAAAAAAATAAAAATTAAATATTATTATTTAGTAATATATTTTTATTTTATTTTTAATCATTTTGTGTTATGTAAATATATTTTAATTAATATTTATATTATTAATAATAGTTTATTAATTTAATTTTTGATCATTATTATAATATCTATCATTAAAATTATTTATTTTGAATTTATATGATATATAATTATTAAGATTAATATAATTATACATGGTATTCGCATTTCAAAAAATTTTAAAAATTATATTATTTTTAAAGGTTATAACTTTTCAAAATCTAAAAAAAATCAAAAAAACTTTTTTTATTTTTATTATATAAATAAAACCTATATACCACTAAATGCCTAAAAACATAAATTGCTAAACTCCTAAATGACAAAACCCCTAAATAATCGATCCATTAAACCTATATACCATATATAATTGTTGGGCAATTGTGCTTCCATGGTAGTGAGATTGAGATACAGAAACACGGAAACTATAGAAAACAAGTAATATATATATCCCAATTTAGCAACCATCCATGATAGAATCAAAAAATGAGAAATAAACACCAAAAATAATGTGGTTTGCTATTCGCTCAGTACGACTAGCTAAATCTACCAGAAAATGCTTTTGCGTTATAAATTAAAGCAACTGAAATGTCTAACAGTATGCAGTACACAAAATAGTTGCGATAAATATCACAAAGAGAAGAGAGAGAGATGATGAACAGTTCCACGGGTACAAAAACAGCCACACGAAAATAAAATTACAAAACATTTTATATTAAAATTTCTCTCGGTTCATTTAACCGGAGCGGGTCAAATCATGAGACGGATCAGGCTCTGCTCCAATTTTGGCCCGCTGTCCGGTCAGCGAGACCTCAGTTATTGTGCTACTGCTGCATTCCCAGCCTCTTAATATTTCTTTTCCTGCACTTCATGAAAATATTAAAAAAGAAAAAATATTTGTTTATATTAACAGATTATCAAAAAAAAAATTACATATACAGTAATAATATATCATAAATCTCATTTTAATTTGTATTAATTATAATCTTTAATTATTAATTTTAAATATTAATTTTAAATATTTATTAGTTTATTTTTTATATAAATATTAATTCCAAAATAATTAATTAGTCAGACAAATATAATATTAATAATTTACTTTTAATAAAAAAAATATAATCTTATAAAAAGAATTAAAATTTTAAAAACAACAAATTATTATTTAGTAATAAATTTTACATTGATTTTGAATAATTTTAGGTTTTGTAATTATATTTTAATTTATATCTATCATATTAATAATAGTTTATTAATTTATTTTTTGATAATTGATATCATATCTATCAATAAAATTTTTTATAATTAGTTTATATTATATATAATTATAAAGATTATTATTAATAAATATTTTATTCACATTTTTAAAATATTTTAAAATTATTATATTTTCAAATGTTATAACCTTTGAAAATGTTAAAAAATAACAAAAATAATTTTTTTGTTATTTCATTGTTTAAATAAATCCTATAAACCACTAAATGCCAAAATACTTAAATCAATAACTCGTAAATCTCGAAAACCCTAAATAGACAATCATTTTAAACTGGTATACAGTAAATAATAAATAATAAATCTCAATATTATTTTTTTAATTTTAATTTAAAATATTCATTTTAATTATTTATTTGTTTATTTTGATATAATTATTAATTACAGAATAAATTGAGTTAGACAAATATAATTTATATTATTATTTTTCATCAAAAAAAATATAGATACACTTTTTAAAAGAAAAAAAATTCAAAATAAAAAATTATTATAAAGTAATATATTTTGCTTTGTTTCTGAATCATTTTAGGTTTTGTAATTATATTTAAATTGATATCTATCTTATTAATAATAGATTATTAATTTATTGTTTGATCATTATTATAATATTTATCAATAAAAATATTTATATTGAATTTATATGATATATAAATATAAAGATTATTATAACTAAATATTGTATTCACTTTTGAAAAAAATTTAAAAATTATTATATTTTCAAAGGTTACAACCTTTGAAAATATCAAAAAATAAAAAATAATAATTTTTTTGATATTTTTATAAATAACATGTATAAACTACTAAATGGATGCACAGTTAAATCAGTAAACTCCTAAACCCCGTAATGCCAAAATACATAAACCATTAAATCACTATATACTACTTAATAATTAATAAATCTAATTTTTAATTCTATTTATTATAATTTTAAATATTCATTTTAATTATTTATTAGTTTATTTTTATAGAAATATTTATTACAAAATAAATTATGAGTGCGACAAATATAATTTAAAAAATATATATGCTTATAAAAGAAGTAAAAATTTAAAAATTAAAAATTATAATCCAGAAATATATTTTACTATAATTTTGAATCAATTTGGGCATTGTAATTATTTTTTAATTAATATCTATCTTAATATCAATAGTTTATAAATTTAATCTTGATCATTATTATTATATATATCAATAAAATTATTTATATTGAATTTATATGATATGTAATTATTAATATTATTATAACTAAGTATTGTATTCAAATTTCAAAAAAAATTTAAATATTATTATATTTTCAAAGGTTATAACCTTTGAAAATGAGAAAAAATTATAGAAATTTTTTTTGAAATTTTATTTTTTTAAATAAAACGTATAAACCACTAAAAGCCTAAAAACATAAATAGCTAAAATCCTAAATGAAAAAACCATTAAATACTTAATCCATTAAAGTGCTATACAGTAATAGTAAATCATAAATCTCATTTTAAATTTTATTCAGTATAATTTTAAATTTTTATTTTAAATATTTATCAGTTTATTTTTATAGAAATATTAATTACAAAATAAATTATTAGTGAGAAATATATAATTTAAATTAAACCGGTATCCCTAAATAATAAATATTAAATCTCATCTTTTTTCAATATAATTTTAAATATTCATTTTAATTATTTATTTGTTTATTTTTATAAATATATTAATTACAGAATAAATTATGAGTTAGACAAATTTAATTTATATTAATTATTTTTCATCAAAAAAATATACATAAACTTTTTAAAAGAAAAAAAATTCACAACAAAAAATTATTATATAGTAATATATTTTGCTTTGCTTCTGAATCATTTTAGGTTTTGTAATTATACTTTAATTCATATCTATCTTATTAATAATGGATTATTAATTTATTTTCTGATCATTATTAGAATATTTATCAATAAAATAGTTTATATTGAATTTATATTATATATAAATATAATGATTATTATAACACAAGATTATATTCACCTTAGAAAAAAAATTTAAAATTTATTGTATTTTCAAAGGTTATAACCTTTGAAAATATCAAAAAATAACAAAAATAAACTTATTGTTATTTTATTTTTTAAATAAAACATATAAACCATTAAATGCATATATAAGTAAATCAGTAAACTCCTAAATACATAAACCATTAAACCGCTTTAAACTACTAAATAATTAATAAATCTAATATTTATTTTATTTAATATAATTTTAAATATTGATTTTAATTATTTTTTAGTTTATTTTTATAAAATATTTATTACAAAATAAATTATGAGTGCTACAAAATAATTTATATAATTTATTTTTAATAAAAAAAAATATACGCTTATAAAAGAAGTAAAAATTTAAAAATTAAAAATTATTATAGAGTAATACATTATAGTTTAATCTTGAATCGATTTTGGTATTGTATATATTTTTTAATTAATATCTATCTTATTATTAATAGTTTATTAATTTAATTTTTGATCATTATTAAATTATTTATCAATAAAATTGTTTATATTGAATTTATATGATATATAATTATTAATATTAAAATAACTAAATATTGTATTCACATTTCAAAAAATATTATAATATCTTCAAAGGTTTTAACCTATGAAAATGAGAAAAAAATACAATTTTTTTTGTTATTTTATTGTTTAAATAAACCCTATAAACCACTAAATGCCTAAAAACATAAATTGCTAAACTCCTAAACGACAAAACATCTAAATACTTAAACCTTTAAACAGGGTGTACATTGATAAAAAAATCATAAATCTCAATATAATTTTTATTAAGTATAATTTTAAATTTATATTTTAATTATTTATCAGTTTATTTTTATTTAAATATTAATTACAAAATAAATTATTGGTGAGACATATCTAATATAAATAAAGTATTTTTCATCAAAAAAAAAATATATCCTTATAAAAAGGGGCAAAATTTTAAAACCAAAAATCTATTATTTATTAATATATTTTATTTTGGTTTTGAATCATTTTAGATTTTGTAATTATATTTTAATTTATATCATTCTTATTAATAATAGTATATTAATTTTTTATTGAACATTATTATAATATATATTAATAAAATTATTTATATTGAGTTTACATTATATATAATTATTAAGATTATTATAACTAAATATTTATTCACATTTTAAAAAAATTAAAAATTATTATATTTTCAAAGGTTATAACCTTCAAAAATTAAAAAAAATCAAAAAATTACATTTTTTATTTTTTAATTCTTTAAATAAAAACTATAAATAACAAAAGGCCTAATCACTTAAATCATTAAACCCCAAAATATTTAAATACTTAAACCATTAAACTAGTATATCCTGAATAATAAATAATAAATCTCTATTTTATTTGTATTCATTATAGTTTTAAATATTTATTTTTATTATTTATTAGTTTATTTTTATAGAATTATTTATTAAAATTAAATTATTTGGAAGCCAAATATAATTTAAATAAACTACTTTTAATAAAAAAAAATTATAAACTTATAAAAAGAAGCAAAACATCAAAAAAATTATTATTTAGTAATATATTTTATTTTGATTTTGAATAAATTTACATTTTGCAAATATATTTTAAATAAAATCTTTCTTATTAATAATAGTTTATTAATTTATTTTTTGATAATTAATATAATATCAATCAATATAATTATTTATATTGAATTTACATGATATATAATTATTAATTTTATCTTAAATAAATATAGTATTCACATATAAAAAAATTTAAAAATTGTTATATTTTCAAAGGTTATAACATTCAAAAATCATAAAAAATAACAAAAATAAATTTTTTATTATATCATTGTTTAAGTAAAACTTATAAACCATTAAATGTCTAAACACATAAATCTTTAAACTCCTAAACCCCGAAGCCCCTAAATACTTAAACATTTAAACTCGTAAACGTTAAATATAATTTAAATAATATATTGAAATATTTAATTACAAAATAAATTATGAGTGATACAAATATAATTTAAATTATTAATTTTTCATCAAAAAAATATATAATCTTATAAAAAGGAGCAAAAACTAAAATAACAAAAATTATTATTTAGTAATAAATTTTACATTGTTTTTGAATCATTTTAGGTTTTTTAATTATATTTTAATTTATATCTATCATATTAATAATAGCACATTAATTTATTTTTTGATAATTGATATCAAATCTATCAATAAAATTGTTTATATTTAGTTTATATTATATATAATTATAATGATTATTATTACTAAATATTGTATTCACATTTTTAAAAAAATTTAAAATAATTATATTTTAAAAGTTTATAACCATTGAAAATGTGAAAAATATCAAAATTATTTTTTTTATTTCATTGTTTAAATAAAACCTATAAACAACTAATGGCCTAAAAACATAAATCCCTATACTCCTAAACGACAAAACCTCTAAATTCTTATTCCATTAAACTGGTATAGATTAATAATAAATCATAAATCTCATTTTAATTTTTATTCAATATATTTTAAATTTTTATTTTAATTATTTATCAGTTTATTTTTATAGAAATATTAATTACAAAATAAATTATTAGTGAGACAGATCTAATTTAAATTAAAATAGTATCCCTAAATAATAATTAATAAATCTCATTTTTTTTCATTATAATTTTAAATATTCATTTTAATTATTTATTTGTTTATTTATATATAAATATTAATTAGAAAATAAATTGAGCTAGACAAAATAATTTATATAAATTATTTTCATCAAAAAATTATGGATAAACTTTTTCAAAGAAAAAAAAATTTCAAAACAAAAAATTATTATATAGTAATATATTTTGCATTGCTTCTGAATTATTTTAGGTTTTGTAATTATATTTTAATTGATATCTATCTTATTAATAATAGATTATTAATTTGTTTTGTGATAATTATTAGAATATTTATCACTAAAATTTTTAATATTGAATTTACATGATATATAATTATTAAAATAATTATAACTAAAGATTATATTTATATTTTAAAATAATTTAAAAATTATTATATTTTTAAAGGTTATCATCTTTGAAAATGAGATAAAATCACAAAAATAAATTTTTTGTTATTTTATTATTTATATAAAACATATAAACTACTAAATGCCTAAATGCCTAAATGCTTAAATCATTAAACTCCTAAACCCCAAAACCCAAAAACCCTTAAATACTTAAACATTTAAACCATCTTTAAAGGTTTAAGTATTTATAAATAATATATAAATTATCTATCAATAAATAATAGTTTATTAATTTATTTTTTGATCATTATTATATTTATATTTATATTTAGTTTATTAATATCTATCAATAAAATTGCTTATTTTTAATTTACATGATATATAATTATTAAGTTTATTATAACTAAATATTTTATTCATATTTGAAAAAAATTTTAAAATTATTATATTTATAAAGGTTATAACCTTCAAAATTAATAAAAAATTTGAAAAATAATTTTTTTGTTATTTCATTATTTAAAGAAAACATATAAACTACTAAATGCCCTAAACACATAAATCACAAAACTCCTAAACTACTAAATAGTTAAACCATTAAACTGGTATACCGTAAATAATTAATCATAAATCTCATTTTTATTTGTATTCATTATAATTTCATTATCCATTTTAATTATTTATTAGTTTATTTTTATAGAAATATTAATTGCAAAATAAAATTATGAATGAGACAAATATAATTTAAATAATTTATCTTCATCAAAAATATTTATAAGCTTATAAAAAGCATAAAAAATTTAAAAATAAAAAATTATTATTTAGTAATATATTTTAATTTGATTTTGAATCGTTTTAAATTTCGCAAATATATTTTAATTAATATCTATCTTATTAAAAATAGTTTATTAATCTATTTTATGATCAGTATTATAATATCGATCAATAAAATTATTTATATTGAATTTACATGATATTTAATTTTTATGATTATTATAATTAAATATTGTATTACCATTTGAAAAAAAATTAAAAATTATAATATATTGAATGGTTATAACCTTGAAAATGAGAAAAAAATCATAAAAAAAAATTTTTTTATTTAATTATTTAAATAAAACCTATATACGACAAAATACCTAAATACTTAAATTACTAAACTCCTAAACCCTGATACTATTGCACCACACACACATAGCGACGGATCACTGTACACTTGTGCACATATTCTTGTCCATTTTGTGCAGCATTTAGTGGGGCCAGCAAGTCCAGTAAGCAGCCAGAAGTGCCACCCTCTTTTAGAGGGCCCAACTAGCAAGCTGGGATGATAACATTCAGACAACTGATGAGAGGAGCAAAGTGGTCGGGATTAAACCCACGAGTAGCTAGGAGTCGGTCCCACTAGCCATATCAAGCAGCATAGAGGGACACCCAAATGTCGCACAAGAAGAGTAGCGGGTAATCCATGATTATTTCAAGAGTCGACAAAATCCGAAGCATTACCATGCAGGGCCAGTAAGCAATGGAGTCCAGACTAGCCACACGAGAACGGAAGATTCAAACTTGTAGTTTATGTTTGTAGTCTTATTTGTATTTTGGACTTAGTATGCACCATGTACTTGTAGAGATAGATCATGACATACTCACACACACAATCTTGTTTGTTCTCTATGTAGCATGCAATGAGGGCAACTGGACCCACGAGTATCTCTAAGTGGGGCCGACTAATGCATTTTGTAAATACACATTAGGCGATGCTACACTCCCGGGAGCAGATGACCCATCTTTATAGCATTTTGCAATTTTACTTGTATTCTAGCTTGGTTGTACGCGTAGATAATTAGAGTATGAGATGGACCGAATCACACATGCACACCGATGCATGCATATTTTTTGACATTTTGTCGGTGCAACATACAGCCACTTCTTGGAGCTTGAGGAGGAAGCATTCTAACCCAAATGATACTTTTTTGTGGATCATTGGAGCAAAAGAATGTGGAATTCAGAGGTGAGAATGAATTGACAAAGTGCCATAGATGTGGACTTGTTGATTTATGGGTATTCAGTTTTACATGTATTTTATTCCATAGCAATGACATAGGCAAACGCTTGATGTTGCATGTCACACACATGCACAATCTTATATTTGCATAGTTTTAATATGGTGCATAATTCACGTTCCTCCTACAGGTTTGGACAAATCCGAATGGAAAGGACGTAGTGCTCATAATGACTCAATGCCAACTATGAAGTCCGGGAATGCTAGGTGATTTTAGTTGTATCTGTACGCTTTGAATTATTAGGAATTATGTTTTTCTATGTATTTTATGCATAGAATCATTAAGGTGCATAGGATTTGGTGGGCTGGCCTAAATTTTAGATTTTTATTCTCTTGTAAGTTGTGTGCCTAAATGATAAATAAAGTGTGTATTTTTCAAAAAAAAACAAAAAAAACCCATAAAACCTAATCTTTAAATCCTAAACCTTAAACCATAAACTATAACCCTAATCCATATACCCTAAATCCTAAATCTCATGTTTTGCAGTTTTATAATCAAATGACTAAGTGTTAAATTTAAATTGAAATTCACAACTTTTAGGAATTTCACAGATTTATATTTTTGTATATGTAACACAACGTCATGATTCAAGGGGTGAGTTATGGATGTAGTCTCTTTCTTGCTTTAGATTATTGTAGCATTAGTAATGGTCATGATTGTATATTTTGTCTCTAGAACACAAAATCATATCGATGAGAATATGCCATAACTTGTGTATCTCTGTTGAACATATTGTTATGGCGCTAAGAATTATCATGAATACATATTTAATCACTATAATACTGGGTCACAGTTTTGGATATGAACATAGCTTGTGCATTTTATCTTTATATTGCAAAGTCATTGCACTAGGAATGATTGTAACTTTGGACATTCCTCAAGAGCAAAAGTCATGACCCTAGAAATAGTTAAAGCTCGAGTACTACTCTTTAAAACTTTCTATGGCTAAAATTCATGGGATTGGAAATAGCTCTATGGCTTTTTCCTTTATTTGTGACATCAAGTGTCAATATGAAAGATTAATATTTTGAGCAATAATTAAAACATTTTATACATTTAAATATGATTCATTTACACCTTTTTGGGTATTGTGAGCTTGTATACATAACTCATTTATTATATAAAGAAAGAAATGATACTTTTCATATCCATGAGGATATTAAAAAAAGGCTTAGACATGCTAATAAAATAAATTTTCTGATTCTTGATTGAAAGAGAGCCCATACTTCTTGCCCTGCTCAAACTGCCCTGGGGCTAGTTCGTTCTAATAGGCTAAAAGGTGGTTATTTTTTAGAGGTGAACTATGTTTTAAAAAAATTGCTTTGAGTGTGTGCATGAGAAATATTTTAGAAGAAATTACAATAATCGATATAAATAGCATCCTCGACAACTAGCTATTTCAACACATAGGGGTACAACTTTGGTTTGGTCTGTTAGTGTACATTAGTCAAATTACCTTTGATAGCCCAGTGATTAAACATCAAATATAATGAGACATAATAGAGATAAAGTAAAAGCTCATATTATTTTGGTTAGAGCTTTAGCAATCATTCTAGAGTTGAGAGAGGAACAAAATAAATTATTTTAATTATTCAGTATAATTTTAATTTTTATTTTAATTATTTATCAGTTTATTTTTATAGAAATATTAATTATAAAATAAATTATTAGTGAGACAGATCTAATTTAAATTTGACCGGTATATCCTAAATAATAAAGAATAAATCTCATTTTTTTTATTTTAATTTGATATATTCAAATTTAATTATATATTTGTTTATTTTTATATAAATATTAATTACAAAATAAATTATGAGTTACAGAAATATAATTTATATAAATTATTTTTGATCAAAATAATATAGATAAACTTTTTAAAAGAAAAAAAAATTTCAAAACAAAAATTATTATATAGTAATATATTTTGCTTTGCTTCTGAATCATTTTAGGGTTTGTAATTATTTTATAATTGATATCTATCTTAATAATAATAGATTACTAATCTATTTTTTGATTATTATTAGAATATTTATCAATAAAAATATTTATATTGAATTTATATGATATATAAATATAAAGATTATTATAACTAAATATTGTATTCACTTTTGAAAAAAATTTAAAAATTATTATATTTTCAAAGGTTACAACCATAAAAAATGAGAAAAAATAAAAAAATTAATTTTTTTTATTTCATTTTTTAAATAAAACCTATAAATCATTAAATACTTACTTACTTAAATCAGTAAGCTCATAAATCCCGAAACCCATAAATACATAAAACTTTTAACAGCTATATACTACTTAATAAATAATAAATCTCATTTTCTTATGTATTTATTATAATTTTAAATATTCATTTAATTATTTAGAGTTTAATTTTTTAGAAATATTAATTACAAAATAAATTTCGAGTGAGACAAATATAATTAAATTATTAATTTTAATAAAAAAATATAACATTATAAAAAAATGGAAAATTTTAAAAATTAAATATTTTTTTTTAGTAATATATTTTGATTTGATTATGAATCATTTTGTGTTATGTAAATATATTTTAATTAATATTTATATTATATATAATAGTTTATTAATTTAATTTTTGATCATTATTATAATATATATCATTAAAATTATTTATATTGAATATATATGATATATAATTATTAAGATTAATATAATTATACATGGTATTAACATTTGAAAAAATTTTAAAAATTATTTTATTTTCAAAGGTTATAATCTTTGAAAATCATAAAAAATCAAAAATAGAATTTTATATTTTTATTATATAAATAAAACCTTTAAACCGCTAAATTCCTAAAAACATAAATAACCAAACTCCTAAACCACAAAACTCCTAAATAATCAAACCATTAAACTGATATACCATATATAATAAATCATAAATCTCATTTTAATTTGTATTCATTATAATTTTTAATATTCATTTTAATTATTTATTAGTTTATTTTTTATAAAAATATCAATCACAAAATAAATATTGAGTGAGACAAATATAATTTTAATAATTTTTTTAAAAACAAATAATTATTATGTAATATATATTTTATTTAGATTTTGAATCTTTATATATAAGTTTTGCAATTATATTTTAAGTTGCGATCAATCTTATTAATAATAGGTTATTAATTTATTATTTGATCATTTTTATAATATCGAATAATAAAATTATTTATATTCAATTAAAATTTCTTATAATTACTAAGTTATTATAATTAAATATTATATTTACTTTTCAAAAAAATTTAAAAATTATTATATTTTCAAAGGTTATAACCTTAAAAAATGATAAAAAATCACAAAAATAATTTTTTATTATTTTATTATTTAAATAAAACTTATAAACCACTAAATGCCAAACATTTAAATCTCTAGACACCTAAACTCTAAAACCCACTAAATAATTAAACCATTAAACCTATATAACCTAAATAATAAATAATAAATAATAAATAATAAATCTAATTTTTATTTGTATTGATTATAATTTTAAATATTCATTTTAATTATTTTTTAGTTTATTTCTATAGAAATATTAATTACAAAATAAATAATTAGTGAGACTAATATAATTTAAATAAATAATTTTTTATGAAAAAAAAATAAGCTTCTAAAAATAAACAAAATTTCCAAAATTTAAAATTTTATTTAGTAATATAATTTACTTTGATTTTGAATTATTTTGGATTCTGAAAATATATTTTGATTAATATCTATCTTATTAATAATAGTTTATTAATTTATTTTTTGATCATTATTATTTTATTATTTAAATAAAACTTATAAACCACTAAATGACTAAACATTTAAATCTCTAGACTCCTAAACCCCAAAACCCCCTTATACTTAAACCATTATACCTATATAACCTATATAATAAATCTCATTTTTATTTGTATTCATTATAATTTTAAATATTCATTTTAACTTTTTTTAGTTTATTTTAATAAAAATATTAATTCAAATTAAATAATGAGTGAGACATATATAATTTAAATAAATTATTTTGTATGAAAAAAAATATAAGCTAATAAAAATAAACAAAATTTCAAAATTTTAAAATTTTATTTAGTTATATAAATTACTTGATTTTGGATTATTTTGGGTTATGCAAATATATTTTAATTAATATCTATCTTATTAATAATAGTTTATTAATTTATTTTTTGATCATTTTTATAATATATATTAATACAAATTTTATATTTAATCTACAACAAATATAATTATTAAGATTATTATAACTAAGTATTGTATTCATATTTTACAACTATTAAAAAATTATTATATTTTTAAAGGTTATAACCTTTGAAAATCACCAAATAAAAATTAATTTTTTGTTATTTCATTGATTAAATAAAACCTATAAACACCTAATTATTTAAACATATACATAAATAAACTTCTTAACCTGAAAACCACGAAAAACTTAAACAATTAAATAGTTATACCCTAAATAATAAAACTTATAAATCAATAAATAAAACCTAAATGTCCAAACATATATATCAATAAACTCATAAACCCCAAAGCCACAATAAACTTAAACCATTAAATAGGTATACACTAAAAAATAATTCATAAATCTCATTTTTATTAGTATTCATTATAATTTTATATATAAATTTTAATTATTTATTAGTTTATTGTTATAGAAATATAAATTAAAAAATAAATTAATAGTTAGACAAATATTATTTAAATAATTTATTTTTCATCAAAAAATATATAGGCTTATAAATGGATACAAAAATTTAAAAATTTAAAATTAATATTTAGTAAAATATTTAACTTTGATTTTGAGCCATTTTAGGTTTTGCAAATATATTTTAAACAATATTTATTTTATTAATAATATGTTATTACTTTTTTATGATCATTATTATAATAAATATCAATAAAATAATAGGTTATGAATTTTTTATTTTGAATTTATATGGTATATAATTATTATGATTATTATAACTTTATATTGTATTCACTTTTCAAAAAAAAATTTAAATATTATTATATTTTCAAAGGTTATAAGCTTCAAAAATGAGAAAAAATAAAAAAATAAATTTTTTGTTATTTTATTTTTTATATAAAACCAATAAACCACTAAATGACTAAATACAAAAATGACTAAACTCATAAACCCCGAAGCCCATAAATACTTAAAACATTAAATTAGTATAGTCTAAATAATAAATCATAAAATCTCAGTTTTATTAGTATTCATTATAATTTTAAATATTCATTTTAATTATTTATCAGTTTATTTTTATAGAAATATTAATTACAAAATAAATTATTAATTTATTTTTTGATAATTGATATCATATCTATGAATAAAATTGTTTATATTTAGTTTATATTTTATATAATTATAATGATTATTATTACTAAATATTGTATTCACCTTTGAAAATGTGAAAATATATAAAAAATAATAGTTTTGTTATTTCATTATTTAAACAAAACCTATAAACCACTTAATACCTAAAAAGATAAATCGCTAAAGTCCTAAATGAGAAAACCTCTAAATACTTAAAATATTAAACTAGTATACATTAATAATAATTCATAAATCTTATTTTAATTATTATTCAGTATAATTTTGAATTTTTATTTTAATTATTTAACAGTTTAATTTTATTGATATATTAATTAAAAAATAAATTATTAGTGAGATAGATATAATTTAAATTAAACTGGTATACCCTAAATAATAAAGAATAAATCTCATTTTTTTTCATTATAATTTTAAATATTAATTTTAATTATTTATTTGTTTATTTTTATATAAATATTAATTAAAAAATTAAATTATGAGTTAGACAAATATAATTCATGTAAATTATTTTTTAACAAAAAATTATAGATAAACTTTATAAAAAGAAAAAAAAATTTCAAAACAAAAAATTATTATATAGTAATATATTTTTGCTTTGCTTCTGAATCATTTTAGGTTTTGTAATTATATTTTAATTGACATCTATCTTATTAATAATAGATTATTAAGTTATTTTTTCATCATTTTTAGAATATTTATCAATAAAAATGTTTATGTTAAATTTATATGATATATAAATCTAATGATTATTATAACTAAATATTGTATTTATGTTTGAAAAAAAATTTTAAAATTATCATATTTTCAAAGGTAATAACCTTTGAAAATGTGAAAAAATAAAAAAAATATTTTTTCTTTGTTATACTATTGTTTAAATAAAATCTATACATCACTAAATGCCTAAGCATTTAAATCACTAAACTTCATTATAATTTCATTTTTAAACCAGTATACCCTAAATAATAATTAATAAACCAGTATACCCTAAATAATAATAAATAAATTTTATTTTTATTTGGTTTCATTATAATTTAAAAAATTCATTTTGATTATTTAATTTTTTATTTTTATATATGTATTAATTATAAAATAAATTATGAGTTAAAAATATAATTTATAATAATTATTTTTAATCAAAAATTGATAAGCTTATAAAAAGAATAAAAATTTAAAAACAAATAATTATTATTTAGTAATATATTTTGCATTGATTTTGAATCATTTTAGGTTTTGATATTATATTTTAAGTAATATCTATCAAGAAAATTATTTATATTGAATTTATATGATATATAATTATTATGATTATTATAAATAAATATTGTATTCACTTTTGAAAAAAATTTAAAAATTATTATATTTTCAAAGATTATATTCTTAAAAAATGAGAAAAAATAATAAAAATAAATTTTTAAATAAAACCTATAGACCTTTAAATGCTTACTTACTTAAATTAGTAAGCTCATAAACCCCGAAACCCCTAAATACATAAACATTTTAACATCTATATACTACATAATAAATAAAAAATCTCATTTTTATTTCTATTTATTATAATTTTAAATATTCATTTTTATTATTTATAGTTTAATTATTTAGAAAAATTAAATACAAAATAAATTTCGAGTAAGACAAATATTATTTAAATAATTTATTTTTAATCAAAAAAAAATATAAGCTTATAAAAAGAAGTAAAAATTTAAAAATTAAATATTATTATTTAGTAATATATTTTGATTGATTTG
>JAREIK010002276.1:0-28218 GCA_029783825.1 Sapria himalayana | reverse complement strand
AATGATCATAAAAAAGTAATAACCAATTATTAGTAAGATAATATTGTTTAAAATATATTAGTAAAACCTAAAATGACTCAAAATCAAAGTAACATTTTTTACTAAATATTAATTTTAAAATTTTAAATTTTTGTATCCATTTATAAGCCTATATATTATTTTATGAAAAATAAATTATTTAAATTATATTTGTCTCACTAATAATTTATTTTTTAATTTATATTTCTATAAAATTAAACTAATAAATAATTAAACTGTATATTTAAAATTATAATGAATACTAATAAAAATTAGATTTATGATTTATTATTTAGGGTATAACTATTTAATTGTTTAAGTTTTTTGTGGTTTTGGGGTTAAGGAGTTTATTGATTTATATGTTTACACATTTTCATGTTTATAAGTTTTTTTTAATAAATGAAATAACAAAAAATTTATTTTTATTAATTTTTATGATTTTCAAAGGTTATGACCTTTGAAAATATAATAATTTTTTAATAGTTCTAAAATATGAATACAATACTTAGTTATAATAATCTTTATAATTATATTTGTTGTAGATTCAATATAAAAAAATGTATTAATATATATTATAAAAATGATCAAAAAATAAATTAATAAACTATTAATAATAAGATAGATATTAATTAAAATATATTTGCAGAACCCAAAATAATTCAAAATCAAAGTAAATTATATTACAAAATAAAATTTTAAATTTTTGAAATTTTGTTTATTTTTATAAGTTTATTTTTTTTAATAAAAAATAATTTATTTAAATTATATCACTCTCACTCATTATTTATTTTGTAATTAATATTTCTATAAAAATAAACTAAAAAATAATTAAAATGAATATTTAAAATTATAAAGAATACAAATAAAAATGAGATTTATTATTTATTATTTAGGTTATATAGGTTTAATGGTTTAGTATTTAGGGGGTTTTGGGGTTTATGAGTCTAGAGATTTAAATGCTTAGGCATTTAGTGGTTTATAAGTTTATTTAAATAATAAAATAATAAAAAATTATTTTTGTGTTTTTTTATAATTTTTGAAGGTTATAACCTTTGAAAATATAATAATTTTTAAATTTCTTTCAAATGTAAATATAATATTTAGTTATAATAACTTAATAAATATAAGACATTTTTATTTGAATATAAGTAATTTTATTGTTCGATATTATAAAACTGATCAATTAATAAATTAATAAACTATTATTAATATGATTGATCGCAATTAAAATATTTTTGCAAAACCTATATATGATGATTCAAAATCAAAGTAAAATATATTACTAAATAATAATTTTTTATTTTTAAATTTTTAATTCTTTATATAAGGTTTTTTTTGATTAAAAATAAATTATTAAAATTAAATTTGTCTCACTCATTATTTATTTTGTGATTGATATTTCTATAAAAATAAACTGATAAATAATTAAAATGAATATTTAAAATTATAATGAATACAAATTAAAATGAGATTTATGATTTATTATATATGGTATACCGGTTTATTGGTTTGATTATTTAGGAGTTTTGTCGTTTAGAAGTTTAGCAATTTATGTTTTTAGGCATTTAATGGTTTATAGGTTTTATTTATATAATAAAAATTTAAAATTCTTTTTTCGATTTTTTCTGAATTTCAAAGGTTATAATTTTAGAAAATAAAATAATTTTTAAAATTTTATGAAATGTGAATACAATGTATAATTATAATAATCACTAATTATATATCATATAAATTCAATATATATATTTTTAATGATAGATATTTTAATAATGATCAAAAATTAAATTAATAAACTATTATTAATAATATAAATATTAATTAAAATATATTTACATAACAAAAAATGATTCAAAATCAAATCAAAATATATTACTAAATAATAATATTTAATTTTTAAAATTTTGCTTCTTTTTATAAGCTTAATTTTTTTTATTAAAATAAATTATTTAAATAATGTTTGTCTCACTCGAAATTTAATTTGTCATTAATTTTTCTAAAAAATTAAACTATAAATAATTAAAATGAATATTTAAAATTATAATAAATAGAAATAAAAATGAGATTTATTTTTTATTAAGTAGTATATAGCTGTTAAAAGGTTTATGTATTTAAGAGTTCGGGATTTATGAGCTTACTGATTTAAGTAAGTAAGCATTTAATGATCTATAGGTTTTATTTAAAAAATGAAATAACAAAAAAATTATTTTTATTATTTTTTCTCGTTTTTTAAGGTTATTACCTTTGAAAATATAATAATTTTTAAATTTTTTTCAAAAGTGAAAATAATATTTGGTTATAATATTCATTATATTTATATATCATATAAATTCACAATAACTAATTTTATTGATAATTATTCTAATAATGATCAAAAAATAAATAAATAATCTATTATTAATAACATAGATATCAATTAAAATATAATTACAAAAACTAAATGATTCATAAGCAAAGCAAAATATATTACTATATAATAATTTTTTGTTTTGAAATTTTTTTTTCTATATTATTTAAATGAAAAATAATTTATATAAATTATAGTTGTGTAACTCATAATTTATTTTGTAATTAATAATATAAATAAAAATTAACAAATAAATAATTAAATTTGAATATTTAAAATTAAAATGGAAAAAAATGAGATTTATTCTTTTTTATTTAGGATATACCGGTTTAATTTAAATTAGATCTGTCTCACTAATAATTTATTTTTTAATTATATTTCTATAAAAATAAACTGATAAATAATTAAAATAAAAATTTAAATTATACTGAATAATTAATATAATTTATTATGTTTCTCTCTCAACTCTAGAATGATTGCTAAAGCTCTAACCAAAATAATAGGAGCTTTTACTTTATCTCTATTATGTCTCATCATATTTGATGTTGAATCACTGGGATATCAAAGGTAATTTGACTCATGTACGCTAACAAACTAATCCAAAGTTGTACCCCTATGTGTTGAAATAGCTAGTTGTTGAGGATACTATTTATATTGATTATTGTAATTTCTTCTAAAATATCTCTCATGCACACACTCAAAGCAATTTTTTTAAAACATAGTTCACCTCTAAAAAAAACAACCATGTAGCCTATTAGAACAAACTACCCCCATGGTGGTTTGAGAAGGGCAAGAAGTATGGGCTCTCTTTCAATCAAGAATCAAAAAATTTATTTTATTGGCATGTCTAAGACTTTTTTTTATATCCTCATGGATATGAAAAGTATTATTTCTTTCTTTTTATATTAAATTAGTTATGTTTAAAAGCTCACAATACCTTAAAAGGTGTAAATGAATCATATTCAAATGTATAAAAGGTTTTAATCATTGGTCAAAATATTAGTCTTGCATATTGACACTTGAGGTCACAAATCAAAGGAAAAAGTCATAGTGATATTTCCAATCCCAAGAATTTTAGCTATATAAATTATAAAGAGTAGTAGTCGAGATTTAACTATTTCTAGGGTCATGACTTTTGCTCTTGAGGAATGTTCAAAGTTACAATCATTCCTAGTGCAATGACTTTGCAATATAAAGATAAAATACACAAGCTATGGTCAAACCCAATAATGTGACCCAGTATTATAGTGAATAAATATGTATTCTTGATCATTCTTAGTGCCATTACAATATGTTAAATAGAGAGACACAAGTTATGACATATTCTCATTGATATGATTTTGTATTCTAGAGACAAAATATACAATCATGACCATTGCTAATGCTACAATAAACTAAATCAAGAAAGAGATTGAATCTTTAACTAACCCCTTGAGACATGACTTTGTGTTACATATACAAAAACATAAATCTGTGACATTCCTAAAAGTTGTGAATTTCAATTTAAATTTAACCCGTAGTCATTTGATTATAAAAGTGCAAAACATGAGATTTAGGATTTAGGGTTTATGGGTTAGGGTTATAGTTTATGGTTTAAGGTTTAGGATTTAAAGTTTAGGGTTTATGGTTTTTTTTTTGTTTTTTTTGGAAAATACACACTTTATTTATCATTTAGGCACACAACTTACAAGAGACTAAAAAACTGACTAATTTAGGCTAGCCCAACAAATCCTATGCACTTAAATGATTCTATGCTTAAAATACATAAAAAAAATAATACCTAATAATTCCAAGGGTACGAATACAACTAAAATCACCTAGCATTCCCAGACTTCATAGTTGGCATAGAGTCATTATGCGCACTGCGTCCTTTCCATTTAGATTTGTCCATGCCTTTTGGAGGAACCTGAATGATGCACCATATTAAAACTATGCAAGTATAAGATTGTGCATGTGTGTGACATGCAGCATCAAGCGTTTGCCTATGTCATTACTATGCAATGGAATACATTTAAAACTGAATACCGATAAATCCACAAGTCCATATCTACAGCACTTTGTCAATTCATTCTCACCTCTGAATTCCACATTTTTTGCTCCATGATCCTCAAAAGTGTATCTCTTGGGTTAGAATGCTTCCTCCTCGAGCTCCAAGAAGTTACTGTATGTTGCACCGACAAAATATAAAAAAATACGCATGCATCGGTGTGCATGTGTAATGAGGTCCATCTCACAGTCTAATTATCTACGATTACAACTAAGCTAGAATACAAGTAAAATTACAAAATGCTATAAAGATGGGTCTTCTGCTCCAGGGAGTGTAGCATCACGTAATGTGTATTTACCAAATGCATTAGTGGGCCCCACTTAGAGATACTCATGTGTCCAGTTGCCCTCATTGCATGCTACATAAAGAATAGACAAGATTGTGTGTGTGAGTATGTCATGATCCATCTCTACAAGTACATGCTGCATACAAAGTCCAAAACACAAATAAGACTGCAAACATAAACTACAAGTTTTAATCTTTCACTCCCGTATGGCTGGTCTAGACTCCATTGCTTACTCGCCCTGCTTGGTGATGCTTCGGATTTTGTCGGCTCTCCAATAAATCATGGATTACCTCCTACTCCTGTTGGGCGACTGTTGGGTGGCCCTCTATGCAGCCTGATAGGGCTAGTGGGACCTACTCCTAGCTACTTCTGGGTTTACTCCTGACCACTTTGCTCGGTCTCGTCAGTTGTCTGAATGTTATCATCCCGGCTTGCTAGTGGGGCCCTCTACAAGCTGGTGGTCCATAATTCTGGTTGCTTCCAGGACTTGCTGGCCCATCTAAATGCTACACCAAGATGGATAAGAATATGTGCACGAGTGTACTGTGGTCCGTCGCTATTTCTGTGTGGTGTAGTAGTATCAGGGTTTAGGAGTTTAGTAATTTAAGTATTTCGGTATTTTGTGGTTTATAGGTTTTATTTAAATAATTAAATAACAAAAAAATTATTTTTATGATTTTTTCTCATTTTAAAGGTTATAACCATTGAAAATATTATAATTTTTAATTTTCTTTTCAAATGTTAATACAATATTTAATTATAATAATCATAAAAATTGAATATCATGTAAATTCATTATAAATAATTTTATTGATCGATATTATAATACTGATCATAAAATAGATTAATAAACTATTATTAATATGATAGATATTAATTAAAATATATTTGCAAAATCTAAAACGATTCAAAATCAATGTAAAATATATTACTAAATAATAATTTTTTATTTTTATATTTTTGATTCTTTTTATAAGCTAATAAATTTTTTTGATGAAGATAAATAGAATTAATAGAAGCTCACAAAGGTAAAGACAAGTCACAATCTTTGTTGTGTTTCACTAAATGTACTAGTTCAGAGGAAAACAAATTAACTTGTTGGCAATTTGATCAATAACTAGTTAGGGATGCTTTGGTGAAAATGATCATAAAAGATGAATTGCATTTTTTTTTGTTGAGAGGGATCAGTTTAAGGAGTTTTGTGAAGTTAGTGTGCCTCAATTTAAAATTCCATCTAGGCACTCTATGTTGAAGAATTATTTTTCTTTGTTTTTGAAGGAAAAGAAAAAATTATTTGATAGTATATCATCTCATTGTTGTAGAGTTTCATTGATTACCGACACTTGGACTAGCATTCAAAATTTGTCTTATATATGATTGACTGTTCATTTTATTGATTTTCAATGGAATATGCATCAAAGGCTTTTTGAACTTTTGTGTAATTAAAAGTCATTCTAGAGTTAATATTAGAAATGCTATTGAGTTTTGAAAGAATGAATGGGGCTTGAAAAAGTTGAAGTGCATTACTATTGACAATGCATCAAATAATGATGTTACGGTTAAACAATTGAAAAAAAGGCTTGTGAAGAAAAGTGTAGTACCTTTGAGAGGCGAGCATTTTAATACGAGATGTCGTGCTCATATCCTAAACTTAATTGTCAGAGATGGCATTGAAGTAGTTAAGGGTGCTATTCAAAAAATTAGAGGTGTGGTGAAATATGCGAGGAGCAGTCCTAAAAGATTAAAATGTTTTAAGTTATGTGTTGAAGAAGCAAACTTGCCATATGGATCTTCATTACAATTACATAGTCCTACAAGATGGAATTCAACAATTTGATGCTACAAACTGATATAAAATATCAAAAGAATTTGATAAGTTGGAGGACAAACACAAAAGGTTTTTGAAGGAGTTTGGTTCAAACGTTCCAACTGAGAGAGACTAAACAAACGCCAAAATTTTAGCTCGTTTCTTGAAAACTTTTTATGAGGTAACTTGTAAATTATCTGGCTCATAATATTCTACCTCTAGTATTTATTTTCTTGAGACTATTCCAATTTTGAAAAAAATTGAGCTTTGTGAAAATAGTAGAGATACAATAGTGTCTGAAATGAGTATGAAAATGAGGCATAAATTGAACAAATATTGGGGTTCTCTTCAGTCAACAAATATTATGCTTTTTATAGCAGTAGTGTTAGATCGTAGATATAAGTTCAAATATATCGAGGTTAAGTACACTTAGAATTATGGAGAAGAATTGACCAAAAATGGGTGAAAAAGTTTATAAATGCTTTAAATGAGATGCTGGATGATTATAAAGATTTAAAATAAGATGAATCAAAAGAAGATGATTTCTCTTCTACTGTGTCCAAAAAAATATGATGATTTCTTTGATGGTAGTGATACTTATGTTGATTTTTTTGTTAAATTGGAGAAAGAACAAGAAGTTTCAGCATTGGAAGAGTTGGATAGGTACTTGGAGGACAAACTTGAAAAAAATAGAATTGATTTTGATCTTCTAAACTAGTGGAAGGTAAATGAGGTTAGGTGTCCTTCTTTGGAAAATGTAGAAGTGATGTATTTTCTATCCAAGCATCTACTGTGGCCTACAAATCTACATTTAGCACTGGGGGGAGAACTTAAGAAAAATATAGGAGTTCTGAACACCTATTACGGCAGAAGTTCTAATATGTCTACAAGATTGGTTGAGAAGCTCAAACAAACCTATTGAAATTGAATAATTTGTTCAAGACCTTGATGATAATGAATCAGGTTAGTATACAAATCTTGTAAATATTAATTTCATTTTTACTTATTTTATTCATTCGATTCAATAAAAATTTGGTTTAATTACAATTTTTAGAGGGGTCACAAGATCCAAATATTCTTCCAACTATAGTTGGCCAACTAAATTTGGAATGGCTGTATTAAATTTTATAAGGTAATTTTTTGTATTAACATGTTTTCATCTTTGGTAGTCATTCTATAGTGGAGGAAGAAAAGGGAGTAGTTGTAGAAGAGATAATTATTTGGGTTTGGATTTTCGTCGCTATTATGGGACAGACCTTTGAAATGATTATTATCATGGTTGTTATCAGTTATATTTTTTTTGTTATATTAAGCTGCCTTATTTTAGTAATTACTTAAGTAGTAATTGCTGCTACCAATGTTTGTGGTCATCTTTAGCTATTCCTTAATATCTTAAGTAATTGTTTAAAAAATGTAATATTGCTATTATTGTTAACTTTCACTCGGCTGAACAAAGCCAACTTGTGACCAAACAAAAAACCAAATTAAGCACACAACTCGTTCCCGTTCTATTTAACATTTCTATCCTTTTCTGCACATCAATGCTTTTGACAAGGTAATGGAACTCATTTGCGGTATTCAACCTATTTGACAAAACAAAATTGACCCAATTTGAGTTTGAAAGATACATAACTAAGGAATGATAAATGGTACTACAAAAGGTTTCGGCATGAACTAACTTGGCCAGAATGAAAAAAATAAATTAAAAAAAAATGTCTGAACTCTGTCCCATCCCGTGAACGTTTTCTCCTACCAAAATTCCCCGATCTACGTTCCGTCCCGTCCTGATATTTTCAACCTATGGGACGAGTCTGGATCTTCAAAAAAAAATCTCCGAACTGTGGGAAGGGACTGGAGATTTGTAATCCCCATCTCGTCCCATCCCATGAGCACCCCTAGCATTTAGTGGTTTATAGATTTTATATAAAAAATAAAATAACAAAAATATTATTTTTATTATTTTTTGATATTTTCAAAGGTTATAACCTTTGAAAATATAATAATTTTTAATTTTTTTCAAATGTGAATACAATATTTAGTTATACTAATCTTTATATTTATATATTATATAAATTCAATATAAAAAATTTTATTGATAAATATTCTAATAATAATCAAAAAATAAATTAATAATCCATAAATAATAAGATAGATATTAATTTAAATATAATTTCAACCCTTAAAATGATTCAGAAGCAAAGAAAAATATATTACTATATAATAATTTTTTGTTTTTGATTTTTTTATTCTTTTAATAAATTTAAGTATCTTTTTTTATGGAAAATAATTTATATAAATTATATTTGTCTAACTCATAATTTATATAAATAAACAAATAAATAATTAAAATGAATATTTAAAATTATAATAAAAAATAATGAGATTTATTATTTATTATTTATTATTTGGGGATACTGGTTTAATTTAAATTTGATCCATCTCACTAATTATTTATTTTCTAATTAATATTTCTATAAAAATAAACTTATAGATAATTAAAATTAAAATTTAAATTTATACTAAATAAAAATTAAAATGAGATTTAAGTTTATTATTAATGTATACCAATTTAATAGTTTAAGTATTTAGAGGTTTTGCCGTTAGTAGTTTAGCGATTTATGTTTTTAGCGATTTAGTGGTTTATAGGTTTTATATAAAAAATAAAATAACAAAAAAATTATCTATAATTTATTATAATTTTTATAGGTTACAACCTTTGAAAATATAATAAAATTTATAATTTTTCGAAATGTGAATACAATATTTAGATTTAATAATATTAAAAATTATATATCCTATAAATTCAATATAAACAATTTTATTGAAAGATAATATAATAAAGATCAAAAATTAAATTAATAAACTTTTAATAAAAAGATAGATATTAATTAAAAAATATTTATGAAACCCAAATTGATTCAAAATTAAAGTAAAATATATTACTAGATAATAATTTAAAATTTTTAAATTTCTACTTCTTTTATAGCGTATATTTTTTTATTAAAAATAAATTAATTCAATTATATTTGTCGCACTCATGCTTTTTTTGTAATACATATTTCTATAAAAATAAACTAATAAATAATTAAAATGAATATTTAAAATTATAATAAATAAAAATAAAAATTACATTTATTAATTATTAAGTAGTATATAGCAGTTTAATGGTTTATGTATTTAGGCATTACGTGGTTTAGTAGTTTACTGATTTAACTGTGTATGCATTTAGTGGTTTATAGGTTTTATTTAAAAAAAAATAAAAAAAAATTATTTTTATTATTTTTTGATATTTTCAAAGGTTATAAATATCATAATTTTTATTATTATAATAATCATAATAATTATAACTTTGAAAATATAATAATTTTTAATTTTTTTTCAAAAGTGAATAAATATTTATTTATAATAATCATAATAAATATATATCATATAAATTCAATATAAACAATTTTATTGATAGATATTCTAATAATTATCAAAAAATAAATTAAAAATCTATTATAAAAAAGATTGATATTACATAAAATATAATATCAAAACCTAAAATAATTCAGAAGCAAAGCAAAATATATTACTTAATATTAATTATTTGTTTTTAAATTTTTATTCTTTTTATAAGCTTATCTATTTTTTGATAATAAATAATTTTTATAAATTATATTTTTAACTCATAATTTATTTTATAATAAATATATATATATAAAGAAAAAACTAAATAATCAAAAAGAATTTTTAAAATTATAATGAAAACAAATAAAAATGAGATTTATTAATTATTATTTAGGGTCAACCTGTTTAAACGATTATCTATATAGTGGTATCGAAATTTTGTAGTTTAGTGATTTAAGTATTTAGGCATTTAATGATTTATAGGTTTTATTTAAACAAAGAAATGATAAAAAAAATTATTTTTTTTGTTTATTCACATGTTCAAAGGTTATTTCATTTGAAAATATAATAATTTTAAATTTTTTTTCAAAAGTGAATACAATATTTAGTTATAATAATTATTAAATCTATATATCATATAAATTAAATATAAATATTTTTATTGATAATTATTCTAATAACGATCAAAAATTAAATTAATAATCTATTATTAATAAGTTAGATATCAATTAAAATATAATTACAAAACCTAAAATGATTCAGAAACAAAATAAAATAGATTACTATATAATAATTTTTTGTTTTAATATTTTTCTTCTTTTAATAAGTTTATCTATATTTTTTTGTCGAAAAATAATTTATATAAATTATATTTGTCAAATTATAATTTATTTTGTAATTAATATTTATATAAAAATAAACAAAATACATAATTAAAATGAATATTTAAAATTATTATAAAACTAATAAAAATGAGATTTATTATATATTATTTAGGATATACCTTTTTAAAAAATTTATCTATTTAGGGTTTTCGAGATTTAGAAGTTATTGATTTAAGTATTTAGGCATTTAATGGTTTATAACTTTTATTTAAACAATGAAATAATAAAAAACTTATTTTTGATATTTTTTCAAATTTTCAAATGTCATAACATTTGAAAATATACAAATTTTAAAATTTTTTAAAAATGTGAATACAATATTTAGTAATAATAGTAATTATTACTATATATAATATAAACTAAATATAAACAATTTTATTGATAATATTATATCAATTATCAAAAAATAAATTAAGAAACTAATAATAATATGATAGATATAAATTAAAATATAATTCAAAAACCTAAAATGATTCAAAATCAAAGTAAAATTTATTACGAAATAATAATTTTTTTTTAGTTTTTGCATCATTTTATAAGCTTATATATTTTTTTGTTAAAAATATATTATTTAAATTATATTTGTCACTCATAATTTATTTTGTAATTAATATTTCTATAAATTATTTAAATTATATTTAAGGTTTAAGAGTTTAAAGGTTTAGGTATTTAGGGGCTACGGGGTTAAGGAGTTTAGAGATTTATGTATTTACGCATTTAATGGTTTATATGTTTTATTTATACAATGATATAATAAAAAAATTTATTTTTTGTTATTTTTCTCATTTTTGAAGGTTATAACCTTTGAAAAAATAACAAAAAAAATTTTAGTAATTTTTTATCATTTTCATAGGTTATAACCTTTGAAAATATAATAATATTTAAAATTTTTTTAAATGTGAGTACAATATTTACTTATAATAATTTTAATAATTATATATCATATAAATTCAATATGAACAATTTTATTGATAGATATTATAATTATTATCAAAAATTAAATTTATAAACTATTAATAATAAGATAAATATTAATTAAAAAAAATTTACGTAACCCAAATGATTCAAAATTAAGGTAAAAAATATTACTGGATAATAATAATTAATTTTTTAAATTTTACTTATTTTTTTAGCATATATATATTTTTTGATTAAAAATAAATTATTTAAATTATATTTGTCGCATTTATAATTTATTTTGTAATAAATATTTTTATAAAATAAACTTATAAATAATTAAAATGAATATTTAAAATAATAATAAATTAAAATAAAAATTAGATTTCTTAATTATTAAGTAGTATATAGCAGTTTAATGGTTATGTATTTAGGCATTATGGGACATAGGAATTTACTAATTTTACAGTGTATGCATTTAGTGGTTTATAGGTTTTATTTAAAAATTAAATTAACAAAATATTTAATTTTTTTATTTTTTGAAATTTTCAAAGGTAATATCATTTGAAAATAAAATAATTTTTAAATTATTTTCAATTGTGAATTCAATATTTAGTTATAATAATATTATATTTATATATCAAATAAATTCAATATAAACAATATTATTGATAAATATTCTAAATATGATCAAAAAATAAAGTAATAATCTATTATTTATATGATAGATATCAATTAAAATATAATAAAAAAACCTAAAATGATTCAGAAAAAAATCAAAATATATTACTATATAATAATTTGCTGTTTTAAAATTTTTTTTTCTTTTAAAAAGTGTATCCATATTTTTTTGTTGAAAATTAATTTATATAAATTATATTTGTCTAACTCATAATTTATTTTTTAATTAATATTAATATAAAAATAAACAAATAAATAATTAAAATGAATATTTAAAATTATAATGAAAAAAATAATATGGAGATTTATTCTTTATTATTTTAGGTATACCAGTCTAATTTAAATTAGATTTGTCTCACTAATAATTTATTTTTAATTAATATTTCTATAAAAATAAACTGATAAATAATAAAAATAAAAATTTAAAATTATACTGAATAAATATTAAAATGAGATTTATGAATTATTATTAATGATTACCAGTTTAATGGTTTAAGTATTTAGAGATTTTGTCATTTAGGAGTTTAGCGATTTATGTTTTTAGGGATTTAGTGGTTTATAGGCTTTATTTATATAATGAAATAACAAAAAAATATTTTTGATATTTTTTCACATTTTCAAAGGTTATAACCTTTGAAAATATAATAATTTTAAATTTTTTTAAAAATGTGAATACAATATTTATTAATAATAATCATTATAATTATATATAAAATAAACTAAATATAAATAATTTAATTAATAGATATGATATCAATTAATAAAAAATAAATTAATATGCTATAATTAATATGATAGATATAAATTAAAATATAATTAAAAAACCTAAAATAATTTAAAAATAATGTAAAATTTATTACTAAATAATAATTTTTGTTTTTTAGTTTTTGCTTCTTTTTATAAGCTTATATTTTTTTTGTTGAAATTTATTTTTGTTATTTTTTATCATTTTTGAAGGTTATAACCTTTGAAAATATATCACTTTTTAAATTTTTTTTATATGTGAATACAATATATAGTAATTATAATATTAATAATTATATATCATATAAATTTAATATAAACAATTATATTGATAGATATTATATTAATGATAAAAAAAATAAATTAATAAACTATTATTAATAAGAAAGATTTTATTTAAAATATATTTGCAAAACGTATATTTATTAAAAATCAAAATAAAATATATTACTAAATAATAATTTTTTTTGATATTTTACTTCTTTTTATAAGTTTATAGTTTTTTTATTAATAGTAAATTATTTAAATTATATTTTTTTTCCTCTTAATTTATTTTTAATTTATAATTCTATAAAAATAAACTAATAAATAATTAAAATGATTATTTAAAACTATAATGAATAAAAATAAATTAGAGATTTATTATTTATTATTCAGGATATACTTGTTTAATGATTTAAGTATTTAGGTGTTTTGGGGTTTAGTGATTTAAGTGTTTAGGCATTTAGTGATTTATAGTTTTTATTTAAAGAATGAAATAATAAAAAAATTAATTTTTTGATTTTTTTTAATTTTTGAAGGTTATAACATTTGAAAATATAATAATTTTTAATTTTTTTAAAATGTGAATATAATATTTAGTTTTAATAATCTTTATAATTATATTTAATGTAAACTTAATATAAATAATTTTATTAATACATATTATGCTAATGATCAAAAAAAATTAATAAACTATTATTAATAAGAATGATATAAATTAAAATATAATTACAAAATCTAAAATGATTCAAAATCAAAATAAAATATATTACTAAATAATAAATTTTTGTTTTTAAAATTTTGCCTCTTTTTATAAGGATATATATTTTTTTGATAATAAATAAATTATTTAAATTAAATTGTTCTGACTAATAATTTTTTTTGAAATTAATATTTCTATAAAAATAAACTGAAAAATAATTAAAATAAAAATTTAAAATTATACTGAATAAAAATTAAAATGAGATTTATGAATTATTATTATTGTATACCAGTTTAATATTTTAAGTATTTAGAGGTTTTGTCGTTTATGACTTTAGCGATTTATGTTTTTAGGCACTTAGTGGTTTATATGTTTTATTTAAACAATAAAATAACAATAAAAAAATTTGTAATTTTTTCTCATTTTCATATGTTACGACCTTTGAAAATATAATAATATTTAAAATTTTTTGAAATGTGAATGTAATATTTAGTTATTTTAATATTAATAATTATATATCATATAAATTCAATATAAACAATTTTATTGATAGATAATATAATAATGATCAAAAATTAAATTAATAGGCTATTAATAATAAGATAGATATTAATTAAAAAATATTTACAATACCCAAATTGATTCAAGATTAAACTATAATATATTACTGTATAATAATTTTTAATTTTTGAATTTTTACTTATTTTATAAGCATATATATATATATATTTTTTGATTAAAAATAAATTATTTAAATCATATTTGTCACACTCATAATTTATATTGTAATAAATATTTTATAAAAATAAATTAATAAATAATTAAAATCAATAAAATTGTTTATATTTAGTTTATATTATATATAATTATAATGATTATTATTACTAAATATTGTATTCACATTTTTAAAAAAATTTAAAATTATTATATTTTCATTGGTTATGACCTTTGAAAATGTGAAAAAATATCAATTTTCTTTTGTTATTTCATTGTTTAAATAAAACCTATAAACCACTAAATGCCTAAAAACATAAATTGCTAAACTCCTAAATCACAAAACCTCTAAATACTTATTCCATTAAACTGGTATAGATTAATAATAAATCATAAATTTCATTTTAATTTTTATTCAGTATAATTTTAAATTTTTATTTTAATTATTTATCAGTTTTTTTTATAGAAATATTAATTACAAAATAAATTATTAGTGAGATTGATCTAATTTAAATTAAAATAGTATCCTAAATAATAATTAATAAATCTCATTTTTTTCATTTTAATTTTAATTATTCATTTTAATTATTTATTTGTTTATTTATATATAAATATTAATTACAAACTAAATTGAGCTAGACAAAAATAATTTATATAAATTATTTTTCATCAAAAAATTATAGATAAATTTTTTTTTTAAAAAAAATTTCAAAACAAGAAATTTTTTTATAGTAATATATTTTGCATTGCTTCTGAATCATTTTAGGTTTTGTAACTATATTTTAATTGATATCTATCTTATTAATAATAGATTATTAATTTAATTTTTGATCATTATTAGAATATTTATCAAAAAAATTGTTTATATTGAATTTACATTATATATAATTATTAAGATTATTATAACTAAATATTATATTTACATTTGAAAATAATTTAAAAATTATTATATTTTTAAAGTTTATCATCTTTGAAAATGAGATAAAATCACAAAAATAAATTTTTTGTTATTTTATTGTTTATATAAACCCTATAAACTACTAAATGCCTAAACGCTTAAATCATTAAACTCCTAAACCCCAAAACCCTTAAATACTTAAACATTTAAACTATCTTTAAAGGTTTAAGTATTTATAAATAATATATAAATATCTATCAATAAATAATAATTTATTAATTTATTTTTTGATCATTATTATATTTATATTTATATTTAGTTTATTAATATCTATCAATAAAATTCTTTATTTTTTATTTACATGATATATAATTATTAAGTTTATTATAACTAAATATTGTATTCACATTTGAAAAAAAAAATAAAAATTATTATATTTATAAAGGTTATAATCTTCATAATTGATAAAAAATTTGAAAAATAATTTATTTGTTATTTCATTATTTAAATAAAACATATAAATTACTAAATGCCCTAAACACTTAAATCACCAAACTCTTAAATTCCCAAATAATTAAATCATTAAACTGGTATACCCTAAATTATTAATCATAAATATCATTTTATTTGTATTCATTATAATTTCAAAAGTCATTTTAATTATTTATTAGTTTATTTTTATAGAAATATTAATTACAAAATAAAATTATGAATGTGACAAATATAATTTAATTAATTTATCTTCATCAAAAAAATTTATAAGCTTATAATAAGAATCAAAAATTTAAAAATAAAAAATTATTATTCAGTAATATATTTTAATTTGATTTTGAATCGTTTTAAGTTTTACAAATATATTTTAATTAATATTTATCTTATTAATAATAGTTTATTAATCTATATTATGATCAGTATTATAATATCGATCAATAAAATTATTTATATTGAATTTACATGATATTTAATTTTTATGATTATTATAATTAAAAATTTGTATTAACATTTCAAAAAAAAATAAAAATTATAAGATTTTCAACGGTTATAACCTTGAAAAATAGAAAAAATCAAAAAAGTAATTTTATTATTATTTATTTATTTAAATAAAACCTATAAACCACTGAAATACCTAAATACTTAAATTACTAAACTCCTAAACCCTGATACTGCTGTACCACACACACATAGCGACGGATCACCGTACACTTGTGCACATATTCTTGTCCATCTTGGTGTAGCATTTAGATGGGCCAGCAAGTCGTGGAAGCATCCAGAAGTATGTGCCACTAGCTTGTAGAGGGCCCAACTAGCAAGCCGAGATGATAACATTCAGACAACTGACGAGACCGAGCAAAGTGGTGGGGAGCAAACCCATGAGTAGCTAGGAGTGGGTCCCACTAGCCCTATCAGGCATCATAGAGGGCCACCCATCCATCACCCAACATGAGTAGCTGGTAATCCATGATTAATTGGAGAGCCGAAAAAATCCGAAGCATCACCAAGCAGGGCCAGTCAGCAATAGTGTACAGATCAGCCACACGGGAGCGAAAGATTCAAACTTGAAGTTTATGTTTGTAGTCTTATTTATATTTTGGACATTGTATGCACCATGTACTTGTAGAGATGGATCATGACCAACTCACACACACAATCTTGTATGTTCTCTATGTAGCATGCAATGAGGGCAACTGGATCCATGAGTATCTCTAAGTTGGGCCGACTAATGCATTTTGTAAATACACATTAGGCGATGCTACACTCCCAGGAGCAGAAGACCCATCTTTATAGCATTTTGTAATTTTACTTGTATTCTAGCTTGGTTGTACGCGTAGATAATTAGACTATGAGATGTACCTCATCACACCTGCACACTGATGCATGCATATTTTTTGATATTTTGTCGGTACAACATACAACCACTTCTTGGAGCTCGAGGAGGAAGCATTCTAACCCAAGAGGATCTCTTTTGAGGATCATTGGAGCAAAAGAAATGTGGAATTCTTAGGTGAGAATGAATTGAAAAAGTGCCGTAGATGTGGACTTGTTGATTTATGGGTATTCAGTTTTACAAGTAAACCATTGCATAACAATGACATAGGCAAATGCTTGATGCTGCATGTCACACACATCCACAATCTTATATTTTCATAGTTTTAATATGGTGCATTATTCAGGTTCCACCAAAATGTTTGGACAAATATGAATGGAAAGGACGCAGTGAACATAATGACTCAATGCCAACTCTGAAGTCTGGGAATGCCAAGTGATTTTATTTGTATTCGTAAGCTTGGAATTATTAGGAATTATGTTTTTATATGTATTTTATGATTAGAATCATTAATGTGCATAGGATTTGGTGGGCTGGCCTAAATTAGTCAGCTTTTTAGTCTCTTGTAAGTTGTGTGCCTAAATGATAAATAAAGTGTGTATTTTCCAAAAAAAAAACAAAAAAAACATAAACCCTAAACTTTAAATCCTAAACCTTAAACCATAAACTATAACCCGAATCCATAAACCCTAAATCCTAAATCTCATGTTTTACACTTTTATAATCAAATGATAAGTGTTAAATTTAATTTGAAATTCACAACTTTTAGGAATGTCACAGAATTATCTCTTTGTTTATGGAACACAAAGTCATGACTAAAGGGGTGAGTTATGGATTCAGTCTCTTTCTTGCTTTAGATTATTGTAGCATTAGCAATGGTCATGATTGTGTATTTTGTCTCTAGAACACAAAATCATATAGATGAGAATATGCCATAACTAGTGTCTCTCTGTTGAACATATTGTGATGGTGCTAAGAATGATCATGAATATATATTTAATCACTATAATACTGGGTCACAGTATTGGATATAACCATAGCTTGTTCATTTTATCTTTATATTGCAAAGTCATTGCACTAGGAATGATTGTAACTTTGGATATTCCTCAAGAGCAAAAGTCATGAACCTAGAAATTGTTAAAACTAGAGTACTACTCTTTATAACTTTCTATAACTAAAATTCAAGGGATTGGAAATATCACTATGGCACTTTCCTTTTATTTGTGACCTCAAGTGTCAATATGTAAGACTAATATTTTGAGCAATGATTAAAACATTTTATACATTTGAATATGATTCATTTAAACCTTTTTGGGTATTGTGAGCTTGTATACATAACTCATTTAATATAAAAAGAAAGAAATGATACTTTTCATATCCACGAGGATATAAAAAAAAGGCTTAGATATGCCAATAGAATAAATTTTTTGATTCTTGATTGAAAGAGAGCCCATACTTCTTGCCCTACTCAATCCACCCTGGGGCTAGTTTGTTCTAATAGGCTACAAGGTGGTTATTTTTTTAAATTTGAACTCAGTTTTAAAAAAATTGCTTTGAGTGTGCGAATGAGAGATAATTTAGAAGAAATTACAATAATCAATATAAATAGCATCCTCAACAACTAGCTATTTCAACACATAGGGGTACAACTTTGGGTTGGTCTGTTAGCGTACATGAGTCAAATTACATTTGATAGCTAGTGATTCAACATCAAATATGATGAAACATTATAAAGATAAAGTAAAAGCTCATATTATTTTGGTTAGAGCTTTAGCAATCATTCTAGAGTTGAGAGAGGAACAAAATAAATTATATTAATTATTCAGTATAATTTTAATTTTTATTTTAATTGTTTATCATTTTATTTTTGTAGAAATATTAATTACAAAATAAATTATTAGTGAGAAAAATCTAATTTAAATTAAACTGGTATATCCTAAATAATAATGAATAAATCTCATTTTTTTTTATTTTAATTTTAAATATTCAAATTTAATTATATATTTGTTTATTTATATATAAAGATTAATTACAAAATAAATTATGAGTTACACAAATATAATTTATATAAATTATTTTTCATCAAAATAATATATATAAACTTTTTAAAAGAAAAAAATTTTTCAAAACATAAAATTATTATATAGTAATATATTTTGCTTTGCTTCTGAATCATTTTAGGTTTTGTAATTATATTATGATTGATATCTATCTTATTAATAATAGATTATTAATTTATTTTTTGATCATTATTAGAATATTTATCAATAAAATAGTTTATATTGAATTTATATGATATTTAAATATAATGATTTTTATAACTAAATATTTAATTCACTTTTGAAAAAAATTTAAAAATTATTAAATTTTCAAAGGTTATATCCATAAAAATGAGAAAAAATAATAAAAATAATTTTTTTTATTTCATTTTTTAAATAAAACCTATAGATCATTAAATGCCTACTTACTTAAATCAGTAAGCTCATTAATCCCAAAACCCCTAAATACATAAACTTTTTAACCGCTATATACTACTTAATAAATAATAAATCTCATTTTTATTTCTATTTATTATAATTTTAAATTTTCATTTTAATTATTTATAGTTTAATTTTTTAGAAAATTTTATTACAAAATAAATTTCGAGTGAGACAAATATTATTTAAATAATTTATTTAAAAAAAATATATGCTAATAAAAAAAGAAAATTTTAAAAATTAAATATTATTATTTAGTAATATATTTTGATTTGATTTAGAATCATTTTGTGTTATGTAAATATATTTTAATTAATATTTATATTATTTATAAAGTTTATTAATTTAATTTTTGATCATTATTATAATATATATCATTAAAATTATTTATATTGAATTTATATGATATATAGTTAGTAAGATTAATATAATTATACATGGTATTCACATTTCAAAAAATTTTAAAAATTATTTTATTTTCAAAGGTTATAACCTTTGAAAATCATAAAAATTCAAAAAAAAATTATTTAATTTATATTTTATAAATAAAACCTATAAACCATTAAATACCTAAAAACATAAATTGATAAACTCCTAAACGAATAAACTTTTAAATAATCAAACCATTAAAGCGGGATACCACATATAATAAATCATATATCTCATTTTAATTTGTATTCTTTATAATTTTAAATATCATTTTAATTATTTATTAGTTTATTTTTAATAGAAATATCAATCACTAAATAAATAATGAGTGAGACAAATATAATTTTAATAATTTATTTTTAATCAAAAAAAAATAAGCTTATATAAAGAAGTAAAAATTTAAAAACAAAAAATTATTATTTATTAATATATTTTACTTAGATTTTGAATCATTATATATAAGTTTTGCAATTATATTTTACGTTGTGATCAATCTTATTAATAATAGTTTATTAATTTATTATTTGATCATTTTTTTAATATCGAACAATAAAATTACTTATATTCAATTAAAATGTCTTATAATTATTAAGTTATTATAACTAAATATTATATTTACATTTGAAAATAATTTAAAAATTATTATATTTTCAAAGGTTTAAGCCTTCAAAAATGATAAAAAATCACAAAAATAATTTATTATTATTTTATCATTTAAATAAAACTTATAAACCACTAAATGCCAAACATTTAAATCTCTAGACTTTTAAACTCCAAAACCCCCTAAATACTTAAACCATTAAACCTATATAACCTAAATAATAAATAATAAATAATAAATAATAAATAATAAATCTCATTTTTATTTGTATTCATTATAATTTTAAATATTCATTTTAATTATTTTTTAGTTTATTTTTATAGAAATATTAATTACAAAATAAATAATGAGTGAGATAGATATAATTTAAATAATTTATTTTTTATGAAAAAAAATAAGCTTATAAAAATAAATACAATTTCAAAAATTTAAAATTTTATTTAGTAAAATAATTTACTTTGATTTTGAATTATTTTGGGTTCTGCAAATATATTTTAATTAATATCTATCTTATTAATAATAGTTTATTAATTTATTTTTTGATCATTATTATAATATATATTAATACATTTTTTTATATTTAATCTACAACAAATATAATTCTTAAGATTATTATAACTAAGTAATGTATTCATATTTTAGAACTATTAAAAAATTATTATATTTTTAAAAGTTATAACCTTTGAAAATCACGAAAATTCATAAAAATAATTTTTTTGTTATTTCATTGATTAAATAAAACCTATAAACACCTAAATGTGTAAACATATAAATCAATAAACTCCTTAACCCGAAAACATAAAAATACTAAAACAATTAAATAGTTATACCCTAAATAATAAATCATAAATCTCATTTTTATTAGTATTTATTATAATTTTAAATATACATTTTAATTATTTATTAGTTTAATTTTATAAAAATATAAATTAAAAAATAAATTAATAGTGAGACAAATATAATTTAAATAATTTATTTTTCATCAAAAAATATATAGGCTTATAAATGGATACAAAAATTTAAAATTAATATTTTGTAAAATATTTCACTTTGATTTTGAGTCATTTTAGGTTTTATAAATATATTTTAAACAATATTTATCTTATTAATAATAGGTTATTACTTTTTTATGATCATTATTATAATAAATATTAATAAAAAAGTTTATATTGAATTTATATGATATATAATTATTATACTTATTATAACTTCATATTGTATTCACTTTTTTAAAAAAATTTACAAATTATTATATTTTCAAAGGTTATAACCTTCAAAAATGAGAAAAAATAACAAAAAAAAAATTTTTGTTATTTTATTTTTTATATAAAACCTATAAACCACTAAATGACTAAATACTAAAATGACTAAACTCCTAAACCCCGAAACCCATAAATACTTAAAAGATTTAATTAGTATAGTCTAAATAATAAATCATAAATCTCAGTTTTATTAGTATTCATTATAATTTAAATATTCATTTTAATTATTTATCAGTTTATTTTTATAGAAATATTAATTAAAAAATAAATTTTTAGTGCGACATATATATTTTAAATAATTTATTTTTCATCAAAAAAATGCTTATAAAAAGAGGCAAAATTTTAAAAATAAAAAATTATTATTTAATAATATATCTTATTTTGATTTTGAATCATTTTAGATTTTACAATATATATTTTAATTTATATCATTCTTATAAATACAAGTTTATTAAATTATTTATTAATCTTTATTATAATATCTATCAATAAAATTATTTATATTATGTTTATATTATATATAATTATTAAGATTATCATAACTAAATATTATATCCATATTTGAAAAAAATTAACTAATTTTTATATTTTCAAAGGTTACAACTATAAAAAATTAAAAAAAAAAACAAAAAATTAAATTTTTTGTTTTTTGTTTCTTTAAAAAAACTATAAATCACTAAAGGTCTAAAAAATTAAACCACTAAACTCCTAAACCACAAAACACCTAAATACTTAAAGCATTAAACCTGTATATCCTGAATAATAAATAATAAATCTCAATTTTATTTGTATTCATTATAATTTTAAATATTCATTTTAATTATTTAGTAGATTATTATTATAGAATTATAAATTATAAAATAAATTATGAGAGAGACAAATATAATTTAAATAATTTATTTTTAATAACAAAAATATAAAGTTATAAAAAATGCAAAACATTAAAAAAAAGTATTATTTAGTAATATATTTTACTTTGATTTGAATAAATTTAGATTTTGCAAATACTTTTTAAATAATAACTATTTTATTAATAATAGTTTATTATTTTATTTTTTATTCATAATTCTAATATATAGCAATATAATTATTTATATTGAATTTAAATGAATTAAATTATTAAGATTATTATAAATAAATATTATATAGACATTTAAAAAAAATTTAAAAATTATTATATTTTTAAAGGATATAATCTTCAAAAATTAGAAAAAATATTAAAAATAAATTTTTTGCTATATCATTGTTTAAATAAAACTTATAAACCACTAAATGCATAAACACTTAAACATCTAATCTCCTAAACACAAAAGCGCCTAAATACATAAACCATTTAACTCGTAAACCTTAATTATAATTTAAATAATTTATTAAAAAATTAATTACAAAATAAATTATGAGTTATAAAAATATAATTTAAATAATTTATTTTTCATCAAAAAAATATATAAGCTTATAAAAAGAAGCAAAAACTAAAAAACAAAAATTATTATTTAGTAATAAATTTTACTTGGATTTTGAATAATTTTAGGTTTAGCAATTATTTTTTAATTTATATCCATCATAATAATAATAACATATTAATTTATTTTTTGATAATCGATATCATATCTATGTATAAAATTGTTTATATTTACTTTATATTATATATAATTATAATGATTATTATTAGTAAATATTGTATTCACATTTTTAAAAAAATTTAAAATTATTATATTGTCAATGGTTATAACCTTTGAAAATGTGAAAAAATATCAAAAATAAATTTTTTTGTTATTTCATTGTTTAAACAAAACCTATAAACCACTAAATGCCTAAAAACATAAATCACTAATGTTATAAATGACAAAACCTCTAAATACTTAAAATATTAAACTGGTATAGATTAATAATAAATCATAAATCTCATTTTAATTTTTATTCAGTATAAATTTAAATTTTTATTTTAATTATTTATCATTTTAATTTTAAATCACTAGACAAATCTAATTATAGTTTTAGATTTATTTTAAAAACATAAATCACTAGTGATTTAAATCTCATTTTAATTTTAGAAATTTGAAAATATAATAATTTTAAATTTTTTTAAAAATATAAATACAATATTTAATAATAATAATAATTATTATTATAACAATATATAATATAAAATAAATATAAACAATTTTATTGATAGATATTATATCAATTATCAAAAAATAAATTAATAAACTTTTATTAATATTATAGATATAAATTAAAAATTTAATTACAAAAAATAAAATGATTAAAAATCAAAGTAAATTTATTACTAAATAATAAATTTTGATTTTTAGTTCTTGCCTCATTTTATTAGATTATATATTTTTTTGATAAAACATAGATTATTAAAATTATATTTGTATCACACATATTTTATTTTGTAATTAATATTTCAATAAATTATTTAAATTATATTTATGGTTTACGAATTTAAAGATTTAAGTATTTAGGGGCTTTGGGGTTTAGGAGTTTAGAAATTTATGTGTTTAGGTATTTAATGGTTTATAAGTTTTATTTAAACAATGAAATAACAAAAAATTTATTTTTTGTTATTTTTTCTCATTTTCAAAGTTTATAACCTTTGAAAATATAACAATTTTTAAATTTTTTTAAATGTGAATACTATATTTAGTTATGATAATAATAATAATAATTATATAACATATAAATTTAATATAAACAATTATATTGATATATATTATATTAATGATCAAAAAATAAATTAATAAACTATTATAAATAAGATAGATATTATTTAAAATATATTTGCAAAACCTAAATTTATTTAAAATCACAGTAAAATAAATTAATAATAATAATGTCTATGATGTTTTGCTTCTTTTTATAAGTTTATATTTTTTGTTTTTAAAAGTATTTTTTAAAATTATATTTGTCTTCCTCATAATATATTTTGTAATTTATAATTCTATAAAAATAAACTAAAAAATAATTAAAATGAATATTTAAAATTATATTGAATACAAATAAAAGTGAGATTTATTATTTATTATTCAGGATATAATGTTTTAATGGTTTAGGTATTTAGGTGTTTTGGGGTTTAGTGATCTAAGTGTTTATGCCTTTAGTGATTTAAAGTTTTTATTTGAAGAATGAAAAAACAAAAAATTTAATTTTTAGTTTTTTTTAATTTGTGAAGGTTATAACCTTTGAAAATATAATAATTTTTTAATTTTTTTAAATGTGAATATAATATTTAAATATAATAATCTTAATAATAATATATAATGTAAATTCAATATAAATAATTTTATTAATAGATATTATAATAATGATCAATAAATAATTAATAAACTATTATTTAAAAGAATGATATAAATTAAAATATAATTGCAAAATCTAAAATGATACAAAATCAAAATAAAACATTTTACTAAATAATAAATTTTTGTTTTTAAAATTGTGCCTATTTTTATAAGCTTATATTTTTTTGATGAAATATAAATTATTTAAATTATATCTGTCTCACTAATAATTTATTTTTTAATTAAGATTTCCATAAAATTACCTGATAAATAATTAAAATAAAAATTTAAAATTATACTGAATAAAAATTAAAATGAGATTTATGATATATTATTAATGTATAGCAGTTTAATGGTTTTGAAATTTAAAATTATCTAAAATGTGAATACAATATTTAGTTATAATATTATTAATAATCATACATCATATAAATTCAATATAAAGAATTTTATTGATAGTTATTATAATAATGATCAAAAATTAAATTAATAAACAATTAATAATAAGATAGATATTAAATAAAAATTCTTTACAAAACCCAAATTGATTCAAAATTAAAGTAAAATATATTGCTGGATAATAATTTTTAATTTTTAAATTTTTTTTCTTTTATAAGAGTATATATATTTTTTGATTAAAAATAAATTATTTAAATTATATTTGTCATACTCATAATTTATTTTGTAATAAATATTTATATAAAAATAAACTAATAAATAATTAAATGAATATTTAAAATTATAATAAATAAAAATAAAAATTAGATTTATTAATTATTATCTATTATATATTGGATTAATGGTTTATGTATTTAGGTATTACGGGGTTTATGAGTATACTGATTTAATTGTGTATGTATTAAGTGGTTTATAGGTTTTATTTAAATATTAAAATAACAATAAATTTATTTTTATAATTTTTTGAAATTTTCAAAGATTATAACATTTGAAAATATAATAATATTTAAATTTTTTCAAAAGCAAATTCAGTATTTAGTTATAATAAACGTTATATTTATATATCATATAAATTCAATATAAACAATTTTAGTTATTTATATTCTAATAATGATCACAAAATATATTAATAATCTATTATTAATAAGATAGATATCAATTAAAATATAAATACAAAACATAAAAATGAGTCATAAGCAATCCAAAATATATTACTATATAATAATTTTTTATTTTGTGCTTTTTTTATTTTTAAAAAGTTTATTTATATTTTTTTGGTTAAAAATAATTTACATAAATTATATTTGTCTAACTCATATTTGATATTTTTAATTAATATTTGTATAAAAATAAACAAATAAATAAATAAAATGAATATTTAAAATTATAATGAAAAAAAAAGACATTTATTATTTTTTATTTAGGGTATACAGGTTTAATTTAAATTATATCCATCTCACTAATAAGTTATTTTGTAATTAATATTTCTATAAAAATAAACTAATAATTAATTAAAATAAAAATTTAAAATTATACTGAATAAAAATTAAAATGAGATTTATGATTTATTATTAATGTGCACCTATTTAATGGTTTAAATATTTAGAGGTTTTGTCATTTCGGAGTTTAGTCATTTATGTTTTTAGGCATTTAGTGGTTTATAGGTTTTATTTAAAAAATAAAATAACAAAAAAAATTTGTAATTTTTTCTCATTTTCATAGGTTATAAACTTTGAAAATATAATAATATTTAAAATTTTTTGAAATGTGAATACAATATGTAGTTATTTTAATATATATTATAATAATGATGAAAATTAAATTTATAAACTCTTGATATTAAGATAGATATTAATTAAAAAATAATTACAAACCCCAAATTGATTCAAAATTATAGAAAAATATATTTATGTATAATAATTTTTAATTTTTAAATTTTTCTTCTTTTATAAGCATATATATTTTTTAAATTATATTTGTCACACTCATAATTTATTTTGTAATAAATATTTCTATAAAAATAAACTAATAAATAATTAAAATGAATATTTAAAATAATAATAAATAGAATTAAAAATTAGATTTATTAATTATTAAGTAGTATATAGCGGTTTAATGGATTATGTATTTTGGCATTACGGGGTTTAGGAGTTTACTGATTTAACTGTGTATGCATTTAGTGGTTTATAGGTGTTATATTTAAAAAAATATCAAAAAAATTTTTTTTTTTTATTTTTTGATATTTTCAAAGGTTATAACCTTTGAAAATATAATAATTTTAAATTTTTTTTCAAAAGTTATTACAATATTTATTTATAATAATCATAATAATTATATATCATATAAATTTAATATAAACAATTTTATTGATAAATATACTAATAATGATCAAATAGTAAGTTAATAATCTATTATTAATAAGATAGATATCAATTAAAATATTATTACAAAACCTAAAATGATTTAGAAGGAAAGCAAAATATATAAATATATAATAAGTTTTTGTTTTGAAATTTTTTATTCTTTTTATAAGTTTATATATATTTTTTGTCGAAAAATAATTTACATAAATTATATCTGTCTAACATATAATTTATATTGTAATTAATTTTTAATAAAAATAAACGAATAAATAATTAAAATGAATATTTTAAATTATAATGAAAAAAATAATATTGAGATTTATTATTTATTATTTAGGGTATGCC
>JAREIK010002275.1:249978-279324 GCA_029783825.1 Sapria himalayana | reverse complement strand
TTTATAGAGAGATGATTGATACATATAGATATATAGATAGATAGATAGATAGATAAACATATATAAATAAGATAGATAAAGTGGTAGATAGACGTATTAGATAGATAGACAAATAGATAGAAAGATAGGTAGATAGATAGATAAACATATACATAGATAAACATATAGATAGATCGATAAATAGATAAATAAATATATAGATAGATAGTTAGATAGAAGATAGATATAATGACAAAGGGCAAATAGACTATTATACTTATATAAAGAAATATAGTTAGATTGTTATCCACAAAAAAAGATTAATAGATAGATAGTTATAAAGTTAGTTAATTAGACAAATAGACATATATAATAGAGTGATAGATTAATAGATTGATTGATTGATTGATATACAAATAGTAAGATATACATTTAGATAGATAGACATTTAGAAAGGTAGCCACTTAGATTGATAACAAATAAACAATTAGAAAATTGACAGATAGACAGATAGACAAAAAGATAGATATACTTATAGACATATAGATATATAGACATTATAGACAAATAGAGAGATAGATATTTAATAGATAATAGTTAGATAGGTAGTTAGAAGTTTGACAAAAAACATATAGATAGATAAATATAAAAAAAAATAAAATTTTAGGATAGATAACCAGATTGAAAAATAGATAGACAGACAATATATAGGATAGATAATAGATAGATTGACAGATAGGCAAATAGAGATATCATCAAATACGACAGTTTGATAGCTCGAAAATAGATAGATAGAAAAAAAGCCTGAAAGATAGATAGATAGACAAAAAGCCTGATAGATAGATAGTATAGTAGAAATAAATAATAGATTGTTAGATAGATAGATATATAAATAAATAGATAAACAGATAGATAGAAAAAATATATAGTTAGAAATATAGAAATTATGACAAATAGGCAAGTTAGAAAAATATATAGATAGATCAAAAGATCGATTGATAATAGATAAATAGATAGATAGTAAATAGATAGACAGAATAATAAATAGATAGATAGGCATATAGATAGATAGATAAAAGGATGGATAGCAAGGCATACAAATAAAGACATATACAAATAAATAGATATATAGATAGATGGATACAAATAATGAATGATTGAAAGGTAAATATATAGAAAGATAAATAGACAGATATTTAAATAGATAGATAGATAAAAAAATAGTCATAAAGATAGATAAACAGAGAGATATGCATATAGATTTATAGATAGAAAGACAGATAGATAGATAAATAGATAGATAGATAGATAGACTGATAAACATATAGATAGATAGACTAATAGATTGATACATAGATAGAAGAATATATATAGATAGAAGAATAGATTGATAAATTGAAAAACATATAGATAGACACATAGACCATTTAGATAGATAAACATCTAGATATATAGATATTTAGATAGATATACATTTAGATAAATAGAAAAATAGATAATTAAACAATTAGACAAATAAACAGATAGACATTTCGACAAATAGACATATAAATAGATATAGATTTAGAAAGATAGACAGATAGATATATAGATAAGTAGAGATATAGACAGATAGACATATAGTTTGTTAGATAGATAGATAGTTAGAAAGTTAGAGAAATAGACATATAGATAGATAAAAAGATAAAAAATAGTCATATAGATAGATAAATAGATTGTAAAATAGATAGTTACACAAATAGATAGAGAGAGAAAAATAGATAGATTGACAGATTGAAAATAAAAAGATAAACAAATAGAAAAATAGATAGATAGATAGACAAACAGATAGATTGATAGACAGATAGATAGATTTACAGATAGATATATAAATAGTTAGATATATAGACATATAGATAGATAAATAGATAGAAAGATAGATATATAGATAGATAGATGGATAGATAGAGAGAGAAATAGATAGATAGATAGACATATAGATAGATGGAGTGATAAAGAAATAGACATATAGATAGATAAACTACTAGACTTATAGATAGATAGCTAAATATACACAAGAACGGATAGATAGATACACAAATAAATAAAATGATAGATACATAGATTTATAGATAGATAGAATGATAAATATATAGATAGATAGAAAAATTGATACATAGAATGTATACTTATAGATAGATACACAGATAGATAAATAATAGATAGATGGAGAGAAATTTAAATAGATATATAGATAGACTATAGATAGATTGACTATTTAACAAATAGACAAATAGATAGATAGATTGATTGATATACACTTAGAAAGATAAACAAATAGACATATATAGATATAAAAAGATATACTGATTGACAAATAGATAGAAAGACAAATATTAGAAATAAATAGATGTATAGATAGATAAATAGTTAGTCAGAAAGATATATTGATTGATAGATAGACATATAGATTGATAGACATATAGATAGATAAACAAATAGATAGATAGATAAAAATATCGATAGATAGTTAGATAGATAAATCAGATAGATTGATAAATAGTAAAATTGATAGATCGACAGATAGATAGATAGATATATAGATATATTAATAGATAGATAGATAGTAAGATAAATAGACACATAGATAGATATATAGATAGATAGAAAGATAGACAGATAGATATATAGATAAAAAGATAGACAGATTAATTTATTGATAGATATATAGATAGACAGATAGACAAGTAGATAGATAGATAGAATGATAGACAGATAGACTGAATGATAGACATGTAGACTGAATGATAGATAGATAGAATGATAGACAGATAGACTGAATGATAGATAGATAGATAGATAGAATGATAGATATATAGACAAAAAGAGAGTTAGAAAGACAGATAGACACATTGACACAGAGCCAGATAGACCCATTGACACATAGCAAGAGAGACAGATATATAGATATACATATAGATAAATAGATAAAATAAATAAATAAATAAATAGATAAATAGATATGCAAAAAGATAGATAGATAGGTAGACAGATAGATATAATTAGATAGGTATATTGGTAGATAGAGAGAAGGATAGAAAGATAGATATATAAATGCACGGATCGACAAATTGATAGATAGACAAATAGAGAGATAGATATATAGATAGATAGATTGAAAGATACATAGACAAATAGGAAGATAGGAAGATATGTATATTGACAGACTGACAGATAGATAGATAGAAAAATAGATAAACCAGATTGACTGATAAATAGATAAGAAGATTGATAGATGATCAGACAGACAGATAGATAAATAGACAAATAGATAGATACATAGTTATATAGACAGAATGATAGATAGATAGAATGATAAACTCATAAACATTTAGATACATAGGCACATTGATAGATAGATAGATAGTTAGATAGAAACACTACTAGACAGATAGAAAAATAGAGAAATATATAGATAGACAGACAGACAAATAGATAGATCTATATACATATATATATATATATATATATATAGATAGATAGAGACAAACATATAAATAGATAAAGAGATAGACAAATATTCAAATAGACTAATAATTTAATTGATAGTTTGATAGTTTAATAAATAGCTAGATATATAGTTAGATAGTTAGACAATTAGATAGATATACATATAGAAATATATATGAATAGAAAGCTGCATAGATATATTGATAGATAGATAGATAGAGAACAAATAGACAAACAAATAGATGGATGGATAGAAAGATTGTCAGATAGACATATAGATTGACAATCATACATCAGATATATAGATAGATTGATAGATAAATAGATAGATAGTTAAATAGATAGACATATAAAAAAAGAGAGGTAAAGAGATAAATAGATAGCCATATACACACAGACATAAAAAGATATAGAAAGATAGACCGATAGACAAATACACACATAGACTGATAGAAATGTAGATTGATAGACAAATATGCATATAGATAGATTGATAGATATATATAAAAATTGACTGATAAATAAATAGAAAAATAGACAGATAGATAGATAGATAGATAGATATACACATAGAGAGATAAATAGATAGATAAAGATATAGAAAGATAGACTGATAGAGAAATAATCAGATTAATAGATAGATTGATAACACTACAAGAAAATATTGATTTAGCTAGGAAAATTTAGCTTGATATAATATCCCTAGCTAATTAGTGAGGCATTAGCTAGGGAATAACAAGGGATTATTATTTTAGACTAAAGTACAATTTTATGACGGATTAGTGTTGGATTAGAGATGGAAATATTTGATTCAAAATATTTTATTGCTAATATTTTTGAAGATTTCCATGCAAAGAAAAGTGGAGAATTTAGCAATGTATTTAGTGATAGATTAGCAACGGAAATATTTGGTTAAAAAATTTCCGTCGCTAATGTATTTTCATGAATTTCTCCCAAATAAAAGCGTAGAATTTAGCGACAAATTTAGCGAGGGATAAAGCGATGAATTTAGTGACAAATTTAGCGAGGGATATAGCAATGAATTTAGCGACGGAATTTCTCTAGCTAATTAGATCGAGACAAAATTCATCGCTAAATTATTATTTGAAATATTTTTTTACTATTTTATATTGTATTGAAAGTGATTATTCCTTAAATTTTTTTTCACAAAATATATCCATTTAGCTAAGGAATTTCCATAGCTATTTGGGCTAGAAATACTTTTTATCACTAATCTTTAATGATTTAATTTTTTTATATATTATTTGTTTTAATATTTTATTTAATTTTGTATATTAATTGTACATATGTCATGGTCTATAAATTAGTGATTCTTAGAAGACACATTCTCCTCGTATAATTATAAAAATATAAAAAATATATTAATACAAAAAAAAATAATTTTAATAAAAACTACAATAACTATTAATAAAGACTATAATAACTATTAATAAAGACTACAATAACATTAAAAAAATTAATTCTATAATTTTAAAAATTTTTAAAGATATTTTAAAAAATAAATGAATAAACATTAAAATTTCTACTAATAAAAAGATTAAATAATTCATTGTATAATAAAATATAATATATTTATAAAAATATCATAAATAATGAAAAAACTAGTAAATATTAATATTATTTTAAGTATAAAAAATAGTTTTCTGCCTAAATGAAATTTTTTAAAAAAGAATTACTAAAAAATTGGAAATTTTGAATTATAAAAAAAGTTCTATTTTTTTATAATATTTAAATCAAAATAAATTGATATTTAAAGATAAATATAGAGATGTTTGCCCCTATTAAAATTTATAAGAACTAAATAATTGAGTTAGATTTATACTAATAGCTTTTAATATTTCATTGTAATTAAATTTAATAAATTTAAATTTTTCTTAATATTCATCTCACTAAGTAATTTTAGAATATTCTAAAATTACTATTTAGACACACATTAATATTTATAAAATTAATTTTATAAATTATAAATTATATCAAATAATATTAAATTTTATGCCTTTAAAATAAATTCATATTATCTTCATCAAAATTAATATGAATACTTAAAAATTTATAAACTTAAAATATATATATTTATATAGTTGTTAACATAAAGAGTATCTATAGATTTTTAGGAAAGTGGCTTGAAGACCAATAATCTTTTCATATCTGCCTTGCTATATTAAGTTCACAAATTTTGTAGCCATTTAATTTGTTTTCCTATTTGGAAGGCCAAATATGTATTTTTTGAAATTATTTATATATTTATTGTTTAATTAATTTGATAATTAAAAATTAAAAAGGTGTTTGGTTTTCATGTGTGTCTTGCTACACACATATTAACTTGTTGAAAATAATTTATTAAGTAAAAAAAATATGTCTTTATATTTTATATATATTTATTGTATATTAAATGTTTTGATTATTTAAAATTAAAATATTAATGGAATTTTAAAACCTAATAAAACTTAATAAACTTAATAAACGTACGTAATTTTGTTTAGCATGCACAAACATAAGTCATGAATGTCCATAGAAACATATGGCTAGGGTTTTGGAAACATGAACACTGCACGACATCGACACATTGTCATAGTCATGGAATACCCATAAAAAATATCTGATCTTTAAGGATTGGAAACAATTTGCATCTTGCTAATTTTTCTAAACTACGAGGATGACATAGATAAATTAATGCTATCGTAATGGCCTTTGCTCGTATGACCCTTGCTGCGAGTGCAGATGGGAATCAAATTATTCTGATGATTGTTCATTTCAAATGCATTATTTGATTAGTTCTTTGTCTTTCATTGTTTATTTAACCTGGTATTTTGAATGTAGCATTTATGTATCATTATTAACTGTTAGGGCTTTTATGTTTATAAGCAATTGAACTGATACTACATCATTATTTGTAGGGGCACATATGTTTATAATTGGCCTGGGTATAGGAGACGAGAAGGGTATCATGGTTAGAGGCTTTGAAGAGGCAAAGAAGTGTGAAAGAGTGTATATTTAAGCGTATACTTCTCTCCTATCCTTTGGTCTTTCATTCGATTGTAGTAATGGTGTAGGGAAAATTCACCATCCTTTGTCATTCTCCACCATCATCGTCTGCCATTATTGTCCATCATCTTCACACTACAAGAAAATATCGATTTAGCCAGGAAATTTTAGCTAGGGATCAATCCCTAGCTAAATTGCGAGGGATTAGCTAGGGAATAGCAATGGATTTATTATTTTCTTTGAAAAAAAATAGCAACGGATTAGTGACGAAATTTTTTTCGTAAATTCTGCTCAAGAAAAGCAGGGGATTTAGCTACGCATTTAGCGATGGAAATTTTCGTAAATTCCACTCAAGAAAATGTGGATTTTAATGATGGATTAGTGATGAAAATTTTTCGTAAATTTCGCTTAAGAAAAGCAGGGGAATATAGTGATGGATTTAGCAACGGAATATCCCTCGTTAATAAAACCCTGAAATTAGCGATGGATTTAGCGATAAATTTTCCCTAACTAATAAAATGTGTGATTTAGCGCTGGATTTAGCAATGGAATTTACCTAACTAATAAAATCCATAATTTAGTGACGGATTTAGCGAAAGATTTTCCCTAGTTAATTACATACTGAATATAGTGAAAGATTTTAGCGACAGAACATCCCTAGCAAATTACATCTTGTATATAGCGATGGACTTTAGCGACAGAACATCCCTAGCAAATTACATCTTGTATATAGCGATGGATTTTAGCGACAGAAATTCACTAGATACTTAAATCTGGAATATAGAGAAGGATTTAGCGACGAAACTTCCATAGATAATTAAATCCGAAATATAGTGATTAATTTAGTGACAGAACTTCCCTAGCGATGGATTTAGCTCTAAAATTCATCAATCTAATTTTACACTCTGAAATAAAAAAAATAAAATCTCATTTTCCAATTTAAGAAATGGGGATTTAAATGCATTACCTCCACAGAGACAAAATCTCATGCCAACATCTAGTCAAAATTAATAAAAATAATAATAAGAATAAGATGAATATGATGAATAAAAAGAATAAGAAGAATTAAAAGATTGATAAGATTGAAAAACCCACAGCTCTAAGAACTAGAGAGAGAAAGTTAGATTTTTAGAGAGAGAAAGCTTCAAGTTGTGCAAGAATAAGGCTAACACTTAGCCAAATGGGGCAAAATGACTTCTTATTCAATAAGAAGTCTTTTGTGAGCTTATCTAAGGAACCCCCGATATTTTATCTGATGTTTGGAAATAAAAATGGCATGGCACCGATATACATTCATTCGGTAGATCTCAATAAACTTGCCGAGCCTTTCAATTACACCCAATAGAAAATTTTTTATATGGAAAACCTATTACGAAGGAATTTCATGAGTTTATAGAAACATTGAAGCTTAAGGGTTCTATAAAAATTGTGGATTATGATGCTAAGCATACGGTTCTTCAATGCCTCGAAGAGGGAGATTTTCAAAGGTTATGGATGAGGTGTCAATTCATAATTAAGGACTTTTCAATAAGAATTCTAAACTGGATGATGGATTTCAACCCGAAAGAGAAGGCCCAATAGCCCTAGTATGGTTTATTTTTCCTAATTTACCTTTCCATCTATACAGTAAGCAATCTCTCTTCATCTTGGCAAAATGTATGGGTAAACCAATAATGATTGATGAGGCCACTGCCTCAATGACTAAACCAAATAATCCAAGGATTTGTGTGGAGTTTAATCTCTTCTCATGGCCTCCACAGAAACTATGGATAGACATCGATAATGAACAGAGGTCCTGGTATTTAATTGTGCCTGAACATATCCCCAAATCTTGTTTAAAATGTAATAGAATCAGCAATGGGTAGGAGCAATGTATGAATGGGATGGGTAGAAATGATTCATTGGAATAATATTATGGTAGAGACAAGGGTAAAACTGCATGGGTTAAAAAAGAAATAAACAAAGAACTAATGCTATGTCAGAATATACACTCTTATAAGGAGGAAATGAAGGTGGGTAGTGAAGGGGAGAAGGAGAATAACACCATGTTGGATAACAATAAAAAATAAAAGGAAATTATGGGCAAAGCATACATGTTTAATGAGAGATAGAAGGGAGGAAAAGAGCAAGGTCTAGAGTGGGAAGTGGTGGTATACAGCAATAAGAATAAGGGGGAGATAGTTGAAAAAAACAAAGAAATAAAAAATAAAATTATAGATAACAAGGAAGAAAATATAATGCCTCTAATGCATTTTCTCATCTAAATGCTGAAAATAGAATATTAGTAGAAAACACACTAATAGCAGGCAGAAATAGGAGGGTCAACTGGTCTATCATGTTCTTGGCTCTCTTATTCTTTATGGGTCAACTGGACTCTATTGGTAATGCTTGTAATGTTACTTCATGAAGCTGCATGTTCTAGGTGCACAGTCTGGAGGTTTTTGGTGCATCCAGCGATGATGGCAGATTATTTAAGTGTGGTTATATAGGGGAAGTGTGAATTCTGGGTATCTTGAAGCATTCTTGCTTTGTTGAATTCTATGTGCACCAAATATCATCTAAATGGATTTTTTCTGCTGATGGAAACCTCATTGGGCACTCATTTCACTCTGCAATCTATATGGAATATGTTAGAGGAGGATATCTTAACGCATTTTTTTGCTCTCTCTCTCTCTCCTCCATTTCTTTCTCTCCCCCCACATCTCTCTCTCTCTTTGCAGTAGCAATGGCAACAAATGCTGTATATACGTATGTATATAGTTAGTATATACATACATATAATACTACAGTATTTTATGTAGATATATACTGAGTATATATATGTACTCAGTATATATGTACGCATAATATTGTAGTGTACTTATACTACAGTAATATATGTACGAGTGAAATGTTAGTATATTTGTACATATTTACTACAACAATATATATTTATCAAAACATAGTTTTTTAACTTATTTTGATTTAATTTGGTGGTTTAAATTTCTTATAGATATGGTACAACATTGTTTCCCATATGAAGCTAGTATAAGTGAAGACATATTTAAACAAACATTATGCACCATGACTCGGATAGAATTTCTACAGCGGAAATTTGGTGATCAGCGGAGCTTACGGAGAGAAAGCAACATCAATGCATTAATAGATTATACTTTATGCACAGTCAGTGGATACATTGATTAATAAGATATAGTATAATTTTTGTTATTTTTTTGTTTTAGTTATTTAAAATATTGTATTAAAATTAAGGTATTAAATGAATTTTTTTGTTTAATTTAAAATTTTCATTTATAGCTTCTATTTTTATTAAATTTAATTTAAAAATATTAAATTATTTAATTAAATTTTAGTTTAAACTGTATGACAATCTACTTTAATTTGTGTTTGTTCATGTCTATAATAACTATTTTTATATACTTGTAAAAATGTTTGTGTGTCTCCAAATTTTGTGGGTATAGTTTTAGCCTATTATAGACATGTAAAAACCTATTATCGGTAGTAGTAGCAATGATAGTGGTGGCAGCGTGACAATGGTGGTAGTGTAAGCAGTAGCGGCAGCAGAGGAGGCCGCGACAGTGGTTAAGGCGGGTGCTGCAACGGCGGTAATGGCGAGGGCCATAGCGGTGGCAGTAGCGGCAGGAGCGACAATGGCAGCAATGGCAGGAGCGGCAGTGGCGGGAGCGGCGGCATCGGAGGCAGTGGCAGTGCCTGCATCAGCAGCTTCACCGGAAGCAGCGGCAATAGTAGAGGTAGAGGTGGAAATGGCAGCAGTGACGGTAGTGGTAGCAATGGCAGCAATGGTGACAATGGTAGCATCGACAGTGGGGTAGTGGTGGCAGCCACTACAGTGGCCAACAGCGTCAGCTACCGCAGCACTGGCGGTGGCAGCGGTGATAGTAGTAGTGGTATTGCCAACGACAACAATAACAGCATCAGTGGCAGGAGCGGCGTGGGAGCAGAAGCAACAACACCAAATGAGGTATATACGTATGAATAAAGACAGTATATACGTACGAATTAAGTCAGTATATACGTACATATAATACTATAGTATTTTTTGTACATATATATTTAGTATATTAGTACTCAATTTATATGTACACATAATGCTACTATTTTTATGTACATATATAGCAGTAATATATGTGCGAATGAAATGCTAGTATATGTTTACATATATACTACAGAATTATATATGTATCAAAACATAACTTTTTTTTAATTTGACTGAGTGGTTTAAATTTCTTACAGATATGATACCGCATTATTCCTCATACAAAGCTTTTATAAGTGATGAGATTTTTCGCTAGACATTACGTGACGTGATTCGGACAACTTTGTCGTAGTAGAAAAATAATGATCTGAGGAGCAGAGGGAGAGACAACAACGTCAATGAATGGATATATTATACTTTATGTACTGTCGGTAGATACATATATGAATAAGACTAATTAAAATTTTGTTATTTTATTATTTCAATTATGTAAAATATTGAATTAGAATAAGATATTAAATGATTTTAATTTTTGTTTATCATAAATTATTTATAGTTTCAATTTTTTTTCAATTTGATATAAAAATATTATATTATTTAATTAAACAATTTTAAATAAAATTAAATTCTGAAATTATTTTTGAAATTAAAATAGCTAGGAAAAAATCTTTTGCTAAATTAGTAAGGGATAAATCAATTGCTAAATTAACAAGGGATAAATCCATTGCTAATTTAGCTGGGGAATTTTCCCTATCTTATTTTGCTAGGGAAATCATAAAAGTAGCAATGGATTTTCCGTCGCTAAATTTATTTAGCTAGGGACTATTTTCGTCGCTAAAATTAAATCGACCAGCACATTAGTTTGGGATTCTTCCGTTGTTATTTTCGGTTAGCGACGGAAAATCTCATTTAACTTGCTAATTTAGCTAGGGAATTTGTCTTTTTTAGCAAGAGATTTTTCCGTCACTAACTTTTTAGCTAGGGACACTTTCCATCGCTAAATTTTAGCAAGAATCACTTTAGATAGGGGAGCTATCCGTCGGTAATCCATCGATATATCCTGTTTAGTGATGGAATTTGCCCATTTAGCTAGGGAATTGTCCCTAGCTAAATGTGATTTTTCTTGTAGTGTGTACTGAACATACAAAATACATGTTAAATATGAAGATGTATAAGAATCTGTCAAAATATCCAATATATTGATGTTTTTTGGAATGGAACTAAATCTAGGTAACGATTGGATAAATACACTTGCAATATTCAATTTAGTTTTTATTGTTTGTTTAATATTGATGGTTCATATTTGAAAAGAAACCAATTGTGTCATTGATATCGTTGCAAAAAAATAATAATAAAAATGTATAACTATGTGTGCCATCACACATGTAACTATAATTATCACTAAACCTTATAACAATATATATATATAACTATATGTTTAACTATATATGTATAACTATTTATAAATATTTGTATAACTATATAAACTCTTTATAACTATATAAACTCTTTATAACTATATTTAACTATATTAGTAACTATGTAAACTATTTTTATAACTATATTTTTAACTATATTTTTAACTATATTTTTAACTATATAATAATTTATAACTATATGTGTAATTCTATATAAATATTTTTCTAACAAAATATACTATATGTATAATAATATATAACTATATATAATTGTATTTTACTATATGTATAACTATAAAACTGTTATATATAACTATATCATTAACTACATACATATTTATAACTATATGTATATTTAAATATAATTGTATATAACTCTATTTATAACTAAATATATTAGAGGTATAAGAATATATAACTATTAATAATTGTCTTTTACTATATGTATAATTACTTTTATAAATAAAAGGATAATAACATATAACTATATATAACTTTTTAAAACTATATATATAATTATATATTACTATGTATAATTATATGTAACTATATTTATAACTATATGAATAATAGTTTATGATGACTATATATAACTATGAACTATTATAACTAAAAAAAATATTTTACCAATCAAATTTTAGTAAATGGATTAAATATATTAATAACTACGAACATAATACCATCAAAATTTTAATTTGAGTTTTCCAACTAATTTAATAATAGATTATCATATGATATTTTTCAAATGATAAGATTACACTCTTTTGATTACCACTAGAACCAACAAAAGGCTTGGCTGGTCCTCCAGGTGTTGGGAAGAGCACGTTAGCTTCTGAAGTTGTGAGACGCACAAATAAATGGTCCCATGCAGACACATCCGCATTTTCTGATTCGAAGCCATCAGACATTGCCACGGTCCTTCCTATGGATGGGTTCCATCTTTACTAATCCCTACTGGATTAAAAAGAGGCTAAGCTTCTATTATCTTTTCATGCATTCTGAAATACTTTATTTTTCCCCTCTCTTTCTCTCTCTCCAAACATCATTACTAGCCATCATTTAGATATTTGTTGAAGTTTTTGTGGTCATCAATCTAGTTAAGCTGAAAAAGACCTCAACATTAATATGTGCTCTCTTTATAAGCTATTTTATACCAAATATTTTTTATTAAATTATCACTATCACTTCAATATTTATTTAATATATTGAATATGTTTTCAAGTTTGTTTTTGACACTCATATTTCGTGCGATTCTGTGTTTTCACTAATTAGACCCGTGACTACATTTTATCATTCATCGGTGGAATTAAACTATTAAATTTTTAATTATCATAATGATTTCTAATGAAATTCAATTAAATGTGTTCATTCTGCTTATTCTCCTTCTCTTGCATGTTCATAGTTTCAAGGATGGTGACTGGCTGAACATGAGGAACTGGGGCTATTACGAGCCATCTTTTTAGGGGCATCTTGGTCTACAACTGATACCTAGTGTGGAGACCACAACACAAAGCGTTTCTTACCGGGACCTGATATTAACAACTTTATTGTTAATGCTAAAAATCCATTCCATCCCCACGAATGCATTGTCTCCAACACCTCTCTTGCACTACATTACATGAAAAATGGCTGGATAAACCAAAAAAGATAAGTTTTTGAACATGTTACCTCCAAATGCTTCTTATCCTGTTCTCAGAGAAACTTATGGAGCTCAACCATTGCAGATTCTACACCCACATGATTCTTTGTAAGATGAATGGATTTGTAAGATCGATCAACCAAGCCATGATGAACAAGATGACCAACCCAAGAGAAAGCAAAGTGGGGATCCATCAAGAAAATCAAAACTAGAGAAACCATGGAAACCAAAGGATCCAAACTCTAATTCTATTCCATGTTTGAAAGCTCCAAAGAAATGCTTGGACATGGTCATCAATTGCTATCGATGGGGTTGAGGTGACTGCCAATCCACATGCTGCACAACTAGCACATCGATGTATCCCCAGCTTTTGATCATGAAAAGAATAGGAGTGAGAATAGCTGGGAAGAAGATGAGTCAAAATGCCTTGCTATATGAAGTTTACAAATTTTGCAGCCATTTGTTTTTTTAATATTTGGAAAACAAAACATCTAATTTTTGAAGTTTTGTTCCTCTTTTTTTCTTTGAATATAAATTATTTTTTTGGAGTACATATTGTTTTTATATAGTACATATTATTTTTATGGAGTGCATATTAAATTCTTCTATAGTTATGTTGACACATACAACGAAGTAAAGGTCCATGCTTCTAACTAAGATATGAACCATATGACAGAAGAAGCTATAGGGTTGATGGATTAATACAATAAAGCTAAGCAATTAAAATCACTGGTGCAAGCACATAGAGAGGGGAAGAAATGTTCTAAAAAAGCCACACGAGAGCATGGTGCTGTTGAGGGTGGCGGGGCAGAGCAATCCCATTATGGAGCTTGGGACCAGCAAAAAATTCTGGTTGTGGGGAGGTAGGGTGCGAACATTGATTCGCCAACCCTGGCTCATTGCATGTCTTCTAGGTTTTCCTCTAAGAGATTTTAGATATATTTTTGAAAATTTAAATAAGATTCGTATTTCTTATTAATGTTGATAGTGATGTTTTGTGCCTTCTTTGTGGAGTATAAATGGGATAATACTTTACCTGATGTTCTATATCTATATATATATCTACTATTTGATATCTATAAGATATCCATATATACTATAGTGTATATGTATATATACTACCATATATATGTACACATATACTGTAGTATATATGTACAAATATACTTAGTATATATACATATACACTATAGTATTTTATATACATATATACTTAGTATATATACATATACACTATAGTATTTTATATACATATATACTATATATAACTATCATATGGATGAGCATGATGTTTGTGATATTGCTTATGTTTTGCTGGGTGCCATGTTCTCTACTTTATCAATTGATACGTTGTTCTATTTAAAGCTTTTTTGAGGAAGAATTAGCATGTCGTACACATTGATACATGTCTTGCACACACAAGTACACTTCAAGAGTGATATCGAGGTTATTCATCCTAAGAGTTGCCCTAATAAAAATAACATGGTATATAAGGGCATTGTTTGTATGAGGTTATTCATCAAGTATATTATATTTATTTTAGGTTGTGTGATTTTTGGTAATGACCATTTTCATGCATCAATGATTATGTTGAACTAGAAAGGTGTAATATATGGACAAGATAAAAAATATGAGAAGATATGAAAATTGTGTGTACATGTGTGTGTGCATGTATGTGATTGGACACATATAGTTATACTATATTCTCATTGTATGCATGTATATTGCATATATACATGCTTATGTATTTTTAAGTAAATGCAGAGTAATATCTGATGCATACGTGCATGATAGTATCATTCATTAGTTTTTTTATTACTGAATATTGCAGACATCTATGTTAATCCCAAGCCTTTTCTTAATAACTTGACTAGGAAGATGGTCATTGTAAAACTCAAGTAGATAATAGAATACAAAGGTGAGCTACCTTGTTTTCTTTTCTTGTGCATTGCATTTTTTTTCTAATTTTTTGGGTTCTTTCAAGTTTCTTTGCTTCAGTGGAGTCCTATATGAACCTACAGGTGTGCAAAAATTCAATACCACGCAGCCTGTTATCATTTCAACTTCCATTTCCATTTTATTTGGCACTTTCTAACTTTCTTATAATTAACCACGGATTGATGAGTGAAGCTAGGAAACAAAGAAGAAAATGTTGATGAAAAATTCACTAGAAATATTGGAAAAATCTTGATTTGATAATTTAAAAATAAGCTCATGATTATCGCATTGTGTTAAATTTCTAGCAATTGGCAGTTTGTGTTGCATGTGCTAGTCAATCTATCTATCAGCGGTATTGTATTGTGTTCTTTTTTGGTTTGTAAATGTAGTATATTATACTCCATATGCAGGTGTAAATTTTTTTTTATTTGTGTGGAGTATCAGAGGACAAAGAATTAGTAGATGCTGACCATGCCTGAGAAACCTATATGTGTGTTTTTTAAGCGCAAGATTATTTTTTCTGTTGTCTTTGATGGTATGTGTATTTGCATGAAAGTGCATGTGCGCGTGTGTTTACACACACTCGCACATGCACATACATACATGCACAAGTATACATACATGCAACAGATCGTAAGGTTAAAAAAAGTGCTGTTGGAAGAGCAACTAGATACAAAAAGAACATTGGCAGATAAAAGGAAGAATAAGTTAGAGGTAGATAGGAAATGTAGAATACAACTAAAGGAAGCAATGTAGATGGCCATGGAGGGACATGCTCAGGTGCTAGAACTGTATGCAGATCTTGAAGAGTTGGGGGAGAGAAAGCAACATCAATTTCACGGACAGATTATAATTTATCTATTGTCATTAGATACATTGATGAAGAATAAGATGTAATCAAATTTTGTTATGTTTCTGTTTTAACTTTGTAACATATTGTATCAAAATATTTTATTAACTTATTTTATTTTTTATTAATAATAATTAATGGTTTATTGTTTAAGTTTTTATTAAATTTAATATAAAAATTGAAATAATTAATGGTTTGTTAATATAATTATGGAATTAAAATAGTTAGAGATTTTTTCCCTCGCTAATTTAACTACGAAATATTCCCTCACTAATTAGAGAGAATTTTCACTCGCTAATTTTACTAGGGAATATATTTACTAAATAATATTTGTTACACGCACTTTAGATTGAGAAGATGTTCCATTGTTAATCCATTGTTATATCCACTTTAGTGACGAAAAAACCCCATTTAGCTAGGGAATTTTACCTAGTTATTTGGGATATTTCTTGTAGTGTAAACATATAGACATATGGATACATAGATAGATAGATAGATATATATATATATATATATATATATATTATTATTATTATTATCAACAAATAGAAAGATAAATACATATAAGCATAGATATATAGATAGAAAGATTTATAAATAGATAGATAGATAGACATATAACAAGATATACAGATTGACATATAGACACATATAGATAGATGGATAAATAAATATGTAGATAGATAAATAAATAGAAATATAGAGAGAAAGTTAGATAGCGAATTAGATACAAAAGCACATAGACAGACATATATATATATATTTAAAGATATGCAGATAGAAAAATAAAAAATAAACAAATTGAACGATAGACAACTAAATAGATAGATAGATTGATTGATAGATTGAGAGATAGACAAGTAGAGAAAATGACATGATATATAGAAAGATAGCTAGATAAACAAATAGATAAATAGATAGATAGACAAATAAATATATAGGTAAGTAGATCGATAGATAAGATAATAGAAAGAAAGATAAATAGAAAAATATATAATTAAACAAAAATACAAATAGATAGATAGATACGTTAGACATATGATAGATTGATTTATTGACTGATAAATAGTCAACTTGATAGATAAATAGATAGTTAAATAGATAGATAGATACAAAAATTAATAGATAGACAGATAGGCACATAGGTAGATATATAGATAGATAGATAGATAGATATACACATAGCTAGATAGATATATATATATATATGAAGAAAGTTGATAACCAGATAGATAGATAGGTAGATATATATATATATAGACAAAGAGATAGATTAACTAATATATTAATAGACTGGTAAATATAAAGATAGTTAGATAGATATATAAAAAGATAGACATTTCGACAAATTGACAGATTAAAAGATAAACAACTAGATATATAGATAGATAGACAAATAAATAAACAGACAGATAGATAGATAGACAGAAAAAATAGACAGATAGATAAAAAAATAGATAGATTGACAAATTGACTGACAGATAGACAGACAGAAAGATAGTAAGATATTTCAATATATAGATAGTTAGATATAAACTTTTTATTAGTAGATATTTTAATGTATGTTCATTTATTTTGTAAAATATCTTTAAAAATTTTAATAATTGAAGATTTACTTATTTAATGTGATTGTAATATTTATTAATAGTTATTATAGTCTTTATTAATAGTTATTGTAGTTTTTATTAATATTAATTTTTTTTTTTGTATTTATATGTTTCTTAAATTATTTATATATAATAACTTATTTTTATAATTATACGAGGAAAATGTATCTTTCAATGATCTCTCATCTATAAACCATGCCATACATACCTTTTAATATACAAAATTAAATAAAATTTTAAAAAAGATGATATAAAAAAAATTAAATCATTAAAGATTAATGAAGAAAATTATCCCCATCCCAAATAGCTAGGGAAAACTCCCTAGCTAAATGGATATATTTTGTGAAAAATAAAATTTATGGAATAATTGCTTGTAATAAAATATAAAATAGTAAAAAAAATTTCAGATAATTATTTAGAGATGGATTTTGTCTCAATCTAATTAGCTACGGAAATTCTATCACTAAATTCTCGTGCTTTTCTTTGTGGGGAATTTACAAAAATATTATAGACGGATTATTTACAATTAAACATTTTCATCGCTAAAATCTATCGCTAAATTTCCAGCTTTTCTTTGCATAGAAATCTATGAAAATATTAGCATCGGAATATTTTCAATCGAACATTTCCATCGCTAATCTATTACTAATCCATCACAAACTTTTTATTTAATGTAAAATCAAATATCCATTGTTATTACCAGCTAATACCTCGCTAATTAGCTAGGGATTTTATCCCTAGCTAAATTTTTCTAGCTAAATTTCCCTAGCTAAATTTTTCTAGCTAAATTTCCTTAGCTAAATCAATATTTTCTTATAGTAATCTATATATATATATATATATATCCATATCTATCTGTCAATATATCTATTTATTTATCTATCTATATGTCTATATGCCTTTTTGTCTATATATCTATCTATTTTTCTATCTATATGTCTATTTATCTTTCTGTATATATGTATATCTATCTAATTATCATTCTATGTATCTACGTACCTACCTATCTGTCTGTCTATACGTTTATATGACTATATGTCAATCTATCAATCAATCAATCATTTTGTCTATCTATCTATCTATTTATCTCTCTGTCAATCTATCTATCTAAGTATATGTGTATCTATCTATTTTTCTATCTCTCAATCTTTCAATCTATTAAGCTATCAATCTATGATTCTATCAATATGTCTATCTATCTATCAATTTGTTTATCCATCTAATTGTCTAACTTTCTAACTATTTATCTATCGATCTATCTATTTGTCTATCTATGTAATTATCAAACTATTTAACTATCTATTGCTCTTTTAGAATATTTGTCTATCTATCTATCTCTCTCTCTATCTATTGATGTGTCTATGTGTCTATCTATCTATATATCTATCTATCAGTCTATCTGTCTATCTATCTATCTTTCTATTTTTATATCTGTTTATCTAGCTATGAATTTGTCTATTTATTTATGTGTCTATATGTGTATGTGTCTATCTATCTATCTGTGTATATATTTTTAGGTCTATGTGTCTATTTGTTTATGTGTCAATCTGTCTATCTGCCTATCTTTCTATCTATCGATCTATTTATCTATCCATCTTTCTCTATATCTTTATATATGTCTATCTATTTATTTCTATAACTATCCCTCTATCTATAAATCTATCTGTTAATCTATATATCTGCCTATATTTTTAACTATCTATTTATCTATGCATCTATCTATCTATTTATATATCTATATACTTATCTATCTATCTATCTATATAATTATTTGTCTATCTATGTATCTGTTTATCTACCAATCTACCTATATTTACCTTGAGAAAAAAAAATAATAATACTCTACCAATTTACATTGGTTAAAAATGCCTTACTATGCACCATGTGAAGCAACATAACATACAAAATATATAATGTTAACATATAGCATAAACAATTTGCATTATAAGAACTAAATTATAATAGCCGTGAATAATAAAACAATTAAATTTTAAGGTGTTACATAGAGCTATTATGGTGGTTCTTCTAGCCAGTTAGCGGATAGGGTCATGGAGAGCCGCCCTCGTGGGGTCAGGGGTAGTATCCCAGGTAAAAAAAATAAAAATTTCCATTAATCTAATCAAAAAATTCTCATTGATCTTATCAATAAATTTGTATTAATGTCATTAATAAATTTTTTATTGATCTTATCAATAAATTTAAAATAAGTAGAAAGCCATCAAAATCACATAAAAATACAATTTTATGTAATCTCATTACATATAGGGCTTATTTTGGCACCACCAAAAATAATCTTGTCATTATCATATACATCACATACATATGATCAAATATGGCATTATCAATTTTTATTAAAATACAAGTTCCTCTGATACCACTATTGTCGTTTTCGGTAGATATATTTACTCTAATTGAAACATAAATGTTGTGGAATTTATAATTTATAATTTTTATTATTTTTAAAATAGGAAGAAAGGGAAAAGAAAAGTTACCTCTTGTAGATCGATTCGTCAAGCCATCAAAGTGTGCATCCTGGTTTATTCGGACCTTCAAAGGTGTTTCCTTTTAGAAAAACTGTGACCTGTGCAAGTATCCATACATGAACAAATGATGAATGATCTTGTTGAATGCTAGTTCAGATTCATCTTTTTAAAACGAAAAAATTTCTTACTATTTTATAAAAGATGAATACTTGCATAAAACATCTCCCATATATATATATACAAGACTACTAGGGTTTTAGTCATAAATGAAATTAATTATATATTCAAAACTCTTTTAAATAATAACAACTTTAATTCAAAACCTTAAAAACTTTTTTTAAATGAATTTATTCATTAAAATTCAAGTTTAATGTAACAAATTAATTATTTATTTAAATCATGAATTTAACTCAAAATTAAATTCAAATTTATATAATAACTAATTGTTATTTGTGATTTAAAATAACCACATCATTTAAAATTAATACAAAGAGTAAAAAACTATAACCATTTTTATTCATTATTAATGTGCAACCCTATAGGTTCAATTAACATTGACAATAGGCCGAAATCATATTTTGATCCTATAAGTCATAAGAGGCTTCTTACATGACATTATGATTACCAAAGTTAAATAAAAAACTCATGATCCAAGATAATCGTAATATATCTAATGACATAATCCTTTTATCTCATGATATCTTGATAGAATATAAGGCATGGATAAAGTCAACCTTATATCGTTTAATCTTTGATTACTTGAAAATAAATTAGACTGACTAAATAAATGAAATTGATCTCCATCAATTCAGTTGAGCACGGCCATGCATTTCTCAATTTCAATTATTGAGGGGACCCAGAGATATCTATCTTATAATAAGAGGGACAAATTCCATCTAGATCACTTATACCTAACTATATAATTCTTATTATGTTTAAGTATAACCTTTATAGTCATATGGTTAAAAAAACATTTGATTATATCAAAACACAATATGTCTATGTTAAGAACTATAGTGATCTCAGGTCAAGGAATTTAATAACATAATTATTCGAGATTAACTTATGAATTTGATCCATGTATTAATCTCAAAATGGGTCTGTCCAATATTTTTTCTCAACAAATAGATATAAATTTGATTTGTATCTCATACACATATTCATACCATGAATATCAATCAAACATTATACTAATCTTAAATCACTATTATTCCCATAACAATAACTGATTAGGAACATTTAGAATAAATATTATTTAAAGAAATTATATTTAATAAACATGAAAATCATAATAATAATTAATTCTCACAAATAGTCAAAATATCATATCCATACAATAGACCTATAGCACTGTTACTAACATATTTGTCTATCAATTATCTATCTATGTAACTATCTAACTATCAATTTTTTATCTATCTATCTGTATAACTATCTATCCATCACCTATCAAATTTTCTATCTATCTATCTATCAATTTATCTATCTGTCTAATTATATATATATCTATCTATCTATCAATTTATCTATATGTCTATCTATATATTTGTTTATCTCTCTATCTATCAATCTGCCAATCTATCTATCTATCAATCTATCTATCTATCCATATGTCTATCTATCTATCTAAATATCTATCTATCTATCTAACTATATAACATTCTAACTATCTAAATATCTATCTATATATATATATATATATCTACTTGTATATCTATCTATCTAACTACTTAAATATCTCACTATCTTTTTATATACTAGTCAATCTATCAATTTATCTATTTATCTAGATATATATCTATCTATCTAGTTATTTGTCTTTCTGCCTATGTGTCTCTAACTATATATTTATTTAGAAATCTATCTATCCATCAAGCTAACTATCTATATATCTAACTATCTACCTCAAAGCCTATATGCATATCTATTTATCTATCTATTTTAAAATTTGTCTATCTATAAATTTGACTATCTATATATCTATCTATTTATTTTACTAACTATCAATCAATCTATCTATCTAAGTATATATCTATTTGTCCGTCTATCTATAAATTATTTTGTATTTTGTTTATCTATATTTTTATCTATTTGTCTTTCTCTCTATATTCCTATCTACTTATCTAATTATCTATTTATCTGTATATTTGTCTATGTATATATATCTATCTATCTATTTTATCTTTCTATCTTTCTATAAAACTATCTAATTATCTATCTGTCTATCTATCTATATATATTTTTATCATTCTATTTATCTATTTGTCTATTTGTCTATCTGCATATCTATCTATCAACATATCTATCTATTAATCTATTTATCTGGCCATGTCTTTGTGTCTATCTGTCTATTTGGCTATATTTATTTATATCTATTTATTTATCTGCATATATGCCAATCTATCTATCAATAAATCTATCTATCTATGTCTATCTATCTATTTGGTTATCTATCTATCTATTTATCTATATGTATATCTATGTATATATCTATTTGTCTATGCATATATCTATTTATCTCTCAATTTGTCAATTTTTTTTCTATCAATATATATATCTATTTATTTATATATATCTATATGTCTAAATGTCTATCTATCTATCTTTATATCAATCTAACTATTTCTCTATTGGTTTATCTTTCTATATCTCTATATATATACATCTGTCTATCTATATATCTTTCTATGTGTCTATAATCTATCTATCTATTTTTCTATCTATTTATCAGTGAATATGTCTTTTTGTCTAATTATATATCTATCTCTCTCTATCTATCGATCGATCTATCTATCTATTTGTTTATCTATCTATCTATCTATTTTATATATCTATTAGTCTATCTATCAATCTATTTATCTATCTATTAGTCTATCTATCTATCTGTCTATTTTTTTCTATCTGTCTATGTCTCTATTTATCTATCATTATCTATGTCTATATATTTATCTATTTAATTGTTATCTCTCTCTATCTATGTATCTACCAATTTATCAATATATCAATATGTTTATTTTTCTTTCTATCTATCTATCTATTTGACTAACAGTCTATCTTTGTATTTGTATATTTAACTATCTATTTATCTATTTATCTATTTATCTATTTATCTATATATATATATATATATATATATATCTATTTATCTATCTATCTCTGTAAGTGTCTATTTGTCTATCTATCTATGTGTCTATTTATCTATCTGTCTATCTATATATCTATTTATAATTCTATCTATGTGTCACTCAATCAATCTATCTATCAATATTTTTATTTATCTAATTATCTATATGCCTATCTATATATCAATCTAACTATCTATTTATATGCATGTCTATCTGTCTATCTATATATTTGTATATTTGTCTTGCCTATCTACCTATGTGTATAGCTATCTTTATATCTATATGTATATATGTCTTTCGATATATTTGTCTATCTGAATATCTTACCATCTTTCTTTTAGACTATCTATCTTTATCTTTATATTTATCTATCATTCTATTTCAAAAACAATCTATCTTTATATCTATCTTTTTTTCTAACTCTCTATTTTCTTATTAACCTACTAGCCTATCTCTATTTCTATCTATTTGTCTAGCTATTTATCTATGTATCTATATGACTATCTTTCTATATGTATATCTTTAATTTTGTTTATTTATCTATCTATATATCTATCAATTTGTCTATCTATACACCTATCTATATATTTATATGTATATATAGCTATTTGACTATCTATCTATATGACATTCTATGTACCTATTTATCTTTCTATCAATCTACCTATCTATCTAACTATCTTTTTATCTATGTGCCTATCTATTTATATAACCATCTATCTATCTGTCTATCTATATATCTATCTTTATGTCAATCTGTGTATCTATCTATCTATCTAACTATTTATCTGTCAATATGTCAATCTATCTATGTATTTTTCTAACTATTTATCTATCTTTCTATCTATCAATCTATCAGATTATTAATTTATATGTCTATCTATTTATATGTCTATATTTATATTTATAAATCTATATTTCTATTTATTTGTTTATCTATCTATCTATTTGTATATATGTATATCTACATATCTATCTATCTTTCTATATGTCTAACTATTAATTTGTCTATCTATCTATCTATCTTTCCTTCTTTCTATATATCTATATATTTGTCTACTCGTCTATCTATTTATTCGCCTATTTGATTATCTGTCAATCTATCTATCTCTATATCTCTCTTTTAGTTTATCAGTCTATAAGACTATGTGTCTTTATGTCTATTTATCTATCAATCAATCTATCTTTCTATATGTTTAAATATCTATCTAACTATTTGTCTATATGTCTATTTATCTATCTTTCAATCAATCTATCTATATATCTATATATCTTTCTACCTATCTATTTCTCTTTATGTCTTTCAATATATCAATCATTTGGTTATCTATCAATCTATGTAAATATCGAACTATCTAATTCTCTATCTATCTATTTATATAACCATCTAACTTTATTTCTATATATATGTATATCAGTCAATTTGTATATATATATAATTATATATCCATCTATCATTTTTTCTGTCTATATATCTATCTATAAGTCTATTTGCCTATATGACTATCATCTATCTATTTATTTGTCTATCTATCAAATGGTTTATATATCTATCTTTTTATATATCAATATGTCTATCTATATATCTATCTATCTATATTATTGTCTACTTAGCTATCTATTTATTTGTCAATATTTCAATCTGACAATTTGTCTCCAACCTATCTATCTATCACTTTATTTTTATAATAGTCTATAAGTTTATAACTATATGTGACTATCCATCTATCTATCTATCTATCTCTTTGTTTCTCTATCTATCTTTTTCTCTAACTATATATTTATCTATTTTTATATCAATATATCTGATTATCTATCTATCTGTATACATATCTTTCTGCCTATATGGATATCTTTCTATTTGTCTATATGTCTATCTATGTATCTATGTTTCTATGTATCTATCTATCAATTTATCTATTAATCCATCAATCTATCAATCAATCTAAATATCTTTTTATCTGTTTAAATCACTAAGCGTCAAACAATATATCTGCATATCTATATATTAATGTATTTGACTAACTATTTAACTATCTTTCTTTCTATTTATCTATCTATCTATCTATTTGTCTATTTTATTTATCAATTTGTTTAATGTCTATCTGTCTATCTATCTATCAATCTATCTATTTATCTGTCTATCTATCTATCTATCTAACTATCTATTTGTCTATCAATCAATCTTTCTATCTATCATACTATTTTTCTCTCTATTTCTCGATAAATCTATCATTCTATCTATCGATCTATTTATCGATCTATCTAACTATCTTTCTAACCTTTTGTCTTTCAGTTTATAAGTCTCTGTATCATTCCATGAATCTATCTATTTGTCTATAAATCTAACTGTCAATTAAATTATTTGCCTAACATTCTATTTATGTCTGTCTATCTTTCTGTATATAGATCTATCTATCTATCTATCTTTCTCTCTATCTATCAATCTTTGAATCTATTAATCTATTAATCTATCTATCTGTCTATCTTTTTATCTATCTAATTCACAAATTATCTAACTATCTATTATCTATCTCTCTATCTATCTATCTATCTAACTATTTGAAAGTCTATATATCTATTTGCCTATATATCTATTTATCTAACTAACTATCTGTCTATCTATCTATATATATGACTATCTATATATTTAACTATATGTTTGTATATCTATATATTTATTATTCTATATATACATATTTATCTATATATTTGTCTATTTATTTCTTATCAATCTATAGATCTTTCAATCTTTCAATATATTTGTGTGTCTAGATCTCTATCTATCTATTAGTCTATAAGTTTTTTTATCATTCCATCTATTTGTCTGTCTATTTATTTATATATCTATCAACATATTTACCTAACTATCTATCTATGTCTATCTCTCTATCTATATATCTGTCTATCTATCTTACTATCTATAGGTCTATATTTCTATCTAACTATCTATCTATCAATTTGTGAATCTGTTAATCTTTCTATCTCTCTATCTTTCTATCAATCTAATTTAGTATCTATCAATCAAGCTATCTATCTATTTATCTATTTATTTGTCTATCTCTCTATCTATCCATCATCTGTCAATTTGTATATCTATATATCAATCTATATTTCTATCGATCAATAAATCTATCTATCTATCTTTATATCTATACATCTATCTATTTGTGAATCTATCTATCAGTAAATCTATTTGTCTACCAATCTATTTGTTTATCTATTTATCTATTTATCTATCTATCTATCTATATGTCTATCTATTTATTTGATTATATTTTTAATTGTCTAAATCTATTTGACTATGTATCAATCAATTAATCTATCAATCTATCTTTCTATGTACCAAACTATCTATCTATTTTTTAGTCTATCATTCTATTTGTCTATCTGTTTATTTGTCTTTCTTTTATCTATGTATCAACCTATATGTATATTTTTTTATTTGTATATCTTTCTAAGGTTTATGTATCTTTATGTCTATCTATCTATATTTCAATCTAACTATCTAACAATCTATCTATCTATTTATTTATCTTTGTTACTATATGATTGATCTATCTATTTATTTATCTATTTGTATATCTCTTTAGCTATCTATATATTTATATGTCTATCTATCTATCTATCTATCTGTCTGTCTATCTATCTATCTATCTCTCTATATGTCTATCTATCTATATGTCTATCTATTTATCTATCAATATATCTATATATATATTTGACTATCTGCTTATCTTTCTATGTATTTATCTATATAATTATCCATCCGTCAATCTATTTATCTATCTATCTGTGAATATACCTTTATATCTATATATCTATATATCTATATATCTTCATATTTTCAATCTACCTATCTACTTATCTATCTATCTATCTAGTTATTTATATGTATATCTAACTATCTATCTTTCTATTTATCTAATTTACTTTTTATATGGTTATCAATCTATATGTCAATCTATCTATCTATCCATCTATCTATTTATTTATTTATCTATTTATCTATCTAGATATCTTTTTATCTGTCTATCTTTATATCTCCTTATCTACCGATATGTTTATATATTTATCTATCTAACTAACTATCTATCATTTTATCTATTTATCTATCTAATTATCTATCTATCTATTAGATATATATATAATTGTGTGTGTGTGTGTGTCTATATGTCTATGTTTCTATCTATTTATGTGTTTATCTATCTATATACCTATCTATATATCTAGCAATCTGTTTATCTATCAATCTATCTTTATTTATTTCTTTCTATCTTTCTATCGGTCTATCAGTCTATTTATCTATCTGTCTATCATTCAACCTGTCTATCTATGTATATATCTATATTTCTATATGTCTATCTTTCTATCTCTCTTTCTATCTATCTATAAATCTATCTTCGAGTCTATTTGCATATCTATATCTCGATCTTTCTCTCTTTCTATCAGTATATGTATCTATCTATATATCTATCTATCTATGTGTATATCTAATTATCTAACTATTTATCTACATATCTATCTATCTATATATAATGTTTATAATGTATCTATTTGTCAATCAATCTATCTAGCTATCTATCTATCTGCATGTATGTTTATCTATCTATCAATCAATCGATATATATATATAAGTATATACATATTTATCTAACTATTTTGAATCTATCTATCTATAAATTTGTATATCTGCTTATATATCTTTATGTCAATCTGGCTATCATTCTATCTATTTATCTATCTATTTTTCATATATTCTATTAGTCTGTCATTCTATATCTCTATCTTTCTATCTATAGATTTAATATCTATATATGTCTATCTATCTATCTATCTATGTATTTATCAATTTTTCTATCTTTCTATCTTTATATCTATTTATCTCGCTATCTATCAATCTATCTATCTATGTGTCTGTCTATCTATATGTCTATATATATATATATATATATATATATATCTATCTGTCTATCTATCTATTTTTCCATCTGTCTGTGTCTATGTGTCTATTTAACATCTACCTTTCTATCTGTTTGTCTTGGTTTCTGGCTACTTATATATTTATTAATCTATCTATCTATCTATCTTTATGTCTTTGTGTCTATGATTCTATTTTTATATCTATATTTCTATCTATCTATCTTTCTATCAAGCTTTTTATCTATCTATATAATTGTAAATGTGTCTATATGCCTATCTATCAATCTATCTCTCTATCTATCTGTTTATCTATCTATCTATCTTACTATCTATTAGTGTATTAGTTTATCTATTTACTATCGATCTATATTTATATCTGTCTATCTATCTATTTTTCTATCTATCTTTATAGCTATCTATATTTTATCTATTTATATGTATATTTGTCTATCTATCTATATGTCCATCTTTTTATTAGTTTAGTTATTTAAATGTCTATATATCATATCAATCTATGTAAAAATCTACCTATTTAACTTTTTATCTGTCTATTTGTCTAACTATTTATCTATGGAACTATCTATCTGTCTTTTTGTCTATCAATCAATCAATCAATCAATTTTTTATCTATCTATCTATATATCTATTTGTTAATTTATCAATCTGGCTATCAGTCGATATGTCTATCTTTTTTATATCTATCTGATTAACTAACTATATTTCTTTCAATTAGTATATTAGTATATCAGTCTATCAGACTATTTGTTGAACTATCTAGCTGTCTATTTATAGCTATCTATCTATCTCTCTATTTATCTATCAATCTATCTATCTATCTATTTATCAATCTATCAATCTGTCAATCTATCTATCTATCTAACTATTTGTCTATATA
>JAREIK010002275.1:162478-244978 GCA_029783825.1 Sapria himalayana | reverse complement strand
TCTGTCTACATGTCAATCTATTAGTCTAATTATCTATTTATATATGTATCCATTTGTTTATCTATCTATCTATTTAATTATCTTTCTATCTATCTTTTTGTATATCGATATATCTTTTAGTCAATCTGTCTATCTGTCTATCTATCTTTCTTTCCATATATCTATCATTGTGTCTATCTGACTATATGTATTTCTATCTATCTCACTATTTGCCTATATATCCATCTATTTTATGATATATCTATCCATCTATCTCACTCTTTTTATATCTATCTATCTATCTATCTATTAATCTATCTGTCGTTTGTTTATATGTTTATTTATTTATCTATCTATATATCTAATTGTTTATCTATCTATCTATATGTCCATCTGTCTCTGTGTCTATGTCTCAATTTGTCTATGTGTATATGTGTCTATGTGTCTTAATGTATATCTATTTATATATCTATCTATCTATATAACTGCCCATCTATTTATCTATCTTTCAAATAATCAAACAATATGTCTATCTATCTATATGTCTATCAAACTATTTGTATATCTTTTTATAAGTCTATTTGCGTATTTGGATATCTATATATCTGCCTATTTGTTTATCTATATATCTATATATTAGTCAAACTATATATATATATATCTATTTATCTATCTATTTATCTATCTATTTATCTATCAGTCTATTTGTCTATCTGTTTATCTATCTATCTATATATCTATATGTCGATCTATTTCTATATCAATATATAATGTCTATCTGTCTATATGTCTATCTATCTATCTATCTGTTTGTCTGTCTATCTACTTAATTGTCTATCTATTTTTCAATTTGTCTATGTATCTATTTTTCTATCTATTTATCTATCAGTCTATTAATCTATCTATATAATTATATATCTATATATCTATATATTTAACTTTTTTTATATCATCTATCATTCTATATGTCTATCTATATATTTGTCTATATATATATATATGTGTGTGTGTGTTTATATATCAATATATATAGCTAGCTTTTTATCAGTTTATCTATCTATATGTATATTTAGCTATCTAACTATCTATATGTCTACCTATCAATCACTCTATCTATCTATCTGACTATCTTTCTATATACAGATATATCTATCTAACTAACTAACTATCTATCTATCAATATATTGTCTAACTCTCTATCTTTCTATCTATATGTCTTCTATCTATTTTCCCATGTATTCTTAAGTTTTTCTTTCTATCTTTGTAACATATATCAATTTATTTGTTTGTGTATAAGTGTCAATATGTCTATTTATATATTTTTCTATCAATTTAACTATCTATCTATAAATCTATTTATCTATTTATCTAAATATTTTTTTATCTATATAACTATCTCTTTATCTTTATATATATCTATCTATCAAACTGTCTATCTGTTTGTTTAATTATCTAACTATATATATATATATATTGTGTGTGTCTGTCTATCTATCTGCCTGTGTATTTATGAATCTATCTATTTCTCTATTTTTTTTATTTTTCTATATATCTATATGTCTATTTATTTATCTAACTATCTATCTATCTGTCAATCTTTCTATTTGTTAATTTGATATCTATCTATCTAGCTATCTATCGATCTTTCTATCTATCTATATATTCTTTATTTGTCTAACTATTTATATTTCTTTCATTCATTCTATATATATAGCAATAAATCTATATATCCATTTGTCTTATGTCTATTTGTCTATATGTTTAACTATCTATCTTTCTATCTTTCTATAAGGTCTATTTGTCTATAAATCTATCTATTTATATGTATATCTATCTATATTTCTATCTATCTATTTATCTACCTATCTAACTAACTATTTGCCTATCTATCTATTTATTTGTCTTTTTTCTATCTGTCTATATGTTTATCTGCTTATCATTGTATTTGTCTATATGTTTATATCTCTATTTGTCTATGTGTCTATCTATCTATCTTTCTATCTATCTATTTATTAGTCTATCTATCTATCTGTATATTTGTCTATCTATCTATCTATCTATTTGTCTTTATATCTATCTATTGTCTATCTATCTATATATCTATCTATTTGTATGTATTTCTATCTATTTATCTATTTGTTTATCAGTCTATTATCTATGTACCTATCTATGTCTCTATTTATTTGTCTATCTATAAATCTATTTATCTGTCTATCTGTATATCTATCTATCTATCTATCTGTCTATCCATCTGTCTATCTATCTATCTAACTATATAATTGTCTATCTATCTATATGTATATCATTGTATCTTTCTTTCTACATATCTATTTTATCTATCTAACTATCTATCAGGCTATCTATGTATCTATCGATATTTTTCACTATTTATAAGTCTATTTGTCTATCTTTCTATCTATATATTTGTTTTCTCTTTATTTTGCTATCTATCTAACTATGTGTATGTCTCTATATTTCTTTATTTTCCAATCTATCAATATGTCTATTTATTTATCTATTTGTATATTTGTTGTTCTATCTATCTAATATATTTGTATCTATCTTTTTATCTATCTTTGTATCTATCTAATTATCGATTTATCTATTTGCTTATCTATCTATTTATATATCTATCTATTTGTTATCTATCTATATGTCTATCTATCTATCTATAAGTTTTTTTATTTATCTAACTTTCTATTTATATGTCAAACTTTCTATCTATCTATTTACTATTTATCTATCTATATATTAGAATATGTGTATATCTAAAAATCTATTTATTTGCCTATCTATTTATTTTGTCTCATTGACAATCTATATCTATATATCTCTATATATCTATATATCCATTTGTATATATGTATTTTTATATCTATCTATCTGTTTATCTATCTATCTTTCTATTTGTCTAACTTTCTTTCATTTTATATGTCTATCTATCTATCATTCTATCTATTTATCTATCTATATTTTTTTCAAAATCTTTATTTTTCTATCGATCTATCTATCTATATTCCTATTTTTCTATCTATCTATATGTCTTTTTGTCAATCTATCTATCTATCTATTTGTGTATCTTTTCTTCTATCTATCTTATATCTTTATTGCTATCGATCCATCTATTTATTTTTTTATTTGTGTCTAGGTGTCTATTTGTCTATGTGTCTATCTTTCTATATATATATATCTCCTTATATGTCTATCTAAATATCAATTTATCTTTCTATCTATTTGCCTAACTTTATGTCTATTTGTCTATTTATCTATCTATCAACCTATCTTTCTATTTATTTATCTAACTATATGCCTTATAGTTTATTTGGCTATCTGTGTATCAATATATATGTCTATCTCTAAATCTATCTATGTGTCTATCTATCTTTCTATCTATCTATCTGCCTGTGTATCTATCTATCTGCCTGTGTATCTATCTATCTATCTATATATTTATTTGTCTATTTGCTCTCTATCTATATGTTTATCTTTCTGTATGTGAATCTGTCTATCTATCTATTTACTTTTTTTATCTATTCATCAATCTATTTATCTCTCTATCTATCAGTCTATCTATCTATCTATATATCTATCTGTGAATCTTTCTACCTGTCTATCTATAAATATATCTATCTAGAAATTTGTCTATCTATCTATGTTTCTATATGAAAATCTAACTATCTGTTTATATTTCTACATGTCTATCTTTCTATATATCTATGTATCTATCTTTTTATTTTTTTATTTGTCAATCTATCTATCGATCTAGATATCAATCTATCTGTGTATCTATTTATTTGAGGTCTATCTATATGTCTATATGTCTATTTTTCTATCTATCGACATGCCTATTTGCCTATCTATCAATCTATTAATCAACTATCTATCTATATAAATATCTATATATTTGTCTATCTATCGATCATTTATATGTCTATCAATTTGTCTATCAATTAGCCTATGCATCTATCTATCTATCTATCTATCTATTAGTGTGTCTATTAATCAATCAATCTATCTATCTATATATCTATCTATCTATCTATATGTCTGTCTCTATATATGTCTTTATATCTATCTATATATTTGTTTATCTATATGTTATTATATCTATCTATCTATCTCTCTATCTATTTGTCATTCTATCAATCTATCTATATGTGTATCTATTAATTTGTCTATCTATCAGTCAATATATCTATCCATCTATCTGTCTATCAATCCATCTATCTATCAATATTTCTATCCACCTATAAATCCATCTATCTATTTATATGTCTATCTATTCATCAATATATCCATCTATCTTTCCTTATAATTATTCATCTATCTAACCATCTATTTATCCATCTATCTATTCATCAATTAATCCAGGTATTTATCTGTCCATCTATGCATCAATTTATCCATCTTTCTATATGGATATCTATCTGTCTATCTATCTCATCATTTATCCATCTATCTAAATTTATATCTATACATCTATATATCTATCTATCTATCCGTCTATCTATATGTCTATCTATCAATCTTTATATATGTTTATCTATCTGCCTATCTTATCCATTTACCTATTCATCCATTTATTCATCTATCTATTTGTCTTTCTTTATTTCTATCTAACTGTGTGTCTATTTGTCTATCCATCTATCATTCTATCTGTCTATCTGTCTGTCAATTTATCTATCTGTCTATCTGTCTATCAATTTATCTATCTGTCTATCTATGTATCTATTTGTCTATATATATAGCTCTCTATCTATCTATCTATTTTCCTGTCTGTCTGTAAGTCTTTCTTGTGTGTCCAACTATCTATCTATCTGTCTATATGTATGTATACTTGTCTATCTATCTTTCTACTTGTTTACTATGTCTGTCTATCTATCTGTCTATCTATCTATCTATTTTCTATCTATATCTCCATCTATCTGTCTATTTGTCTATCAATCTATCTACTTATCTATCTATCTATCTTTTTATCTGTTTGTCTATATATCTATATGTAAATATGTCTATCTGAATGTCTATTTGTGTGGCTATCTATCTTTTTATATATATCTATCTATCTATTTGTCTATCAAAGTATATATTAGTAGGTCTATCTATCTATCTGTCAGTCTATCTATATATCTGTCTATCTATCTATATATCTATTTGTTTATTTTTCTGCCTTTCTATTTGTCTATCTATCTGTCTATCTTTTTATTTGTCTATCTATCTATCTATCTTCTTTTTTTTATCTATATGTCTATATATCTATCTATCTATATATCTATTTGTCCATTAATCAATCTATCTGTATGTGTATCTGTCTGTCTTTCTCTTTATCAATTGTCTCTCTATCTGTTTGTCTATCTATCAGTTTATCTTTCTATCAATTTATTTATCTATCTATCTATCTATCTTTTGTCTATGTATCAATCAATCTATCTATCTGTCTATATATTTGTCTATCTATCCATCTTTCTATCTGTAATTCTAAATATCTTTCTATCTATCTTTCTATTTGTATGTCAATCAATCTATCAATTTGTCTATCTATCTATCTTTCTATCTCTCTATCTATTTATCAATCTATCTGTCAATATGTTTGTCTATCTAGCTATCTCTCTGTATGTCTATCTATCTTTTAATTTGTCTGTCTATCTGTGTATCTATATGTCTTTGTATCTATATGTCTATCTATATGTCTGTCTATCAATCAATCTATCTTTCTGTCTAAATGTTTGTCTATTTATTTGGTCATCTGTTTGTCTATTTATCAATCTAATTGTCATCTATCTTCTATCTATCTATATATTTGTCTGTATATATATCTATCTAACTAACTATCTATCTATCTTTCTATCTATCTATTTTTTTGTCTGTCTATCTGTTTGGCCATAGATCTATTTATCTATCTTGTTATATATCTATCTATTTGTATATCTTTTTTTTTCTATCTATCTATCTATCATTTTATTTGTCTTTATATCTGTCTATCTGTATGTCTATCTATCTATTTATCTATCTGACTATCCTTTTATATGTCTATATGTCAGTCTATCTGTCAATCTTTTTGTCTATCGATTTTTTGGTCTATCTATCCATTTTTCTATCTTTCTATCTCTTTGTATATCGATTTACACTACAAAAAAAATCCCAACTTGCTAGGGACAATTCCCTAGCTAAATTGTTTTTTTCGTCACTAAAGAGGATATAGCGACGGATTAACAATGGAAACTTTCCCAATCTAAAGTACTCATCGCTAAAAATTAGCAAGGAAAAGAGTCCCTAACTAAATAATTTTAGCGAGGGAAATATCCCTAGCTAAAATAATAGTTACCCTAACTAAATAAGTTAGTTAAATGGGTGTTTCTGTCGCTAAACAGATATAATGACGGAACATTTCCCAATCTAAAGTGCTCGTCGCTAAAAATTAATGAGGAAAATGGTCTTTAGCTAAAAAATTTAGCCACGAAAAATTCCATTGCTAAAATAATGATTTCCCTATCTAAATTAGCAAGGGAAAATTCCATAACTAAATTAGCAATGGAAATATCTCTAGCTATTTTCATTCAAACTATTTTCAGAATTTTAATTTTTTTTCAAAAAAAGTATTTAAATAATGTAATATTTTTATATTAAATTTAATAAAAATAGAAGCTATAAATTATAATTTATAATTAATAAAAAATAAAATCATTTAATAAATTATTCTGATAGAATATTTTACATAATTAAAACAAAAACATGAGAAAATTTTATTACTTCTTATTCATCAATATATCTACAAACTGTGCATAAAGTATAATCTATCCGTGCATTGACATTGTTTGCTCTCTCTCAGCTTCTCTGATCACCATCTTTCTGCTACGACAAAGCTGTCCGAGTTTTGGTGTGTCATTTCTAATGAAAATTTCCTTCTCTTCTAAAAGCTTCATATGAAAAACATTGTCGTATCATATCTGTACAAAAATTAAACTAGTCAATCAAATCAAAATAGATAAACAAATAATGTTCTATTTAGATAAATATATAATACTATAGTATATATGTACATATATACCATAGTTTAATCTACATATATACAAGTGTATACATATACACTATAATAAATATGTACATGTACACTGCATTGTATATGTACATATACTATAGTGTATATATGTACACATATTGAGTATTTCTGTGTTCATATAAATATGTACATATATTGTAGTGTATATGTACATATATACCAGTGTATACATATACACTGTAGTATATATGTACATATATATATATGTACTTGTATGTAAATATACACTGCAGTGTATATGTACAAGTATGTACATATATATTGGCAAATACTTGTACATATATACTAGTGTACACATATACACTATAGTATATATGTACATTTACTATAGTGTATATATGTCCATATACTAAGTATTTATATGTACATATAAATATGTACATATAAATATGTACATATAAATATGTACATATAAATATGTACATATAAATATGTACATATAAATATGTACATATATTATAATGTATATGTATATATTTACTGATATATATGTACATATATATATATATATATATTAGAATATATGTACATATACACATATACTAGTAAATACTTGTACATATATACTAGTAAATATGTATATGTACATATAAACCATTATATATGTACAATTACATATATACTGCTATATATGTATAAGTATTTATATAAAGTAGAGCATAAACATCCATTATGGAGCACGAACATCAAACAGCTATATATTCTATCATAAGTATAAAAAATCATTTTTGTTTGTTCGAAATTGCATTGAACCTGAAAACACAAGGCACAAGAAATTTGCCACTAGATTTTATCGGATGAAAGTTCAATACATACATACATACATGGATAAATACATACATACATGTATATATACATACATACATACATACATACATACATACATACATATATGACCTCCTTTTTCTCTTCCCTCTACAAGTATTTACTTAAAGTAGAGCGTAAATATCCATAATGAAGCATTAACATCAAACAGATAGATATTCTATCATTAGCATTAAAAAAACGGAACAAACACCTTAACCAGAGCTGCAAAAATCATTTTTGTTTGTTTGAAATTGTGTTGAACCTGGAAACACAAGGCACAAGAAAATTATAACTAGATTTTACAGAATGAAAGTTCAATGCATACATACATACACACATACATTGATATATACATACATGGATACATACATACATAATGGATATATATATATATATATATATATATATATATATATATATATATATATATATATATGACCTCCTCTTTCTCTTCCTTTTACAAGTATTTATATAAAGTTGATTATAAATATCCATTATGGAGCATGAACATCAAATAGCTAGATATTCTGAAATAAACATAAAAAAAGGAATAAACACCTTAACCAGGGCTGCAAAAATATCTTTGTTTGTTCAAAATTACGTCGAACCTAAAAACACAAGGCAGAAAAAATTTGCAACTGAATTTTACAGGATAAAAATTCAATACATGCATACATACATGGAAACACACACACACACACACACACATATTCATACATACATACATACATACATACATATATATAAGAACAAGAAAATAAATGATTAAATTTTAACATATGAATGTTTAAAATTGCATCGTCGATAAAAAGCACTCTGGGCCCAACCAAAGACAACCTGAAAAATTATAATTTATCAGTGAGGTCTTGAGTTTGAATATTAACCTAAATCAAGAGAAAAAATGTACCTACCTAAAATTACCTAGAGATAGAATATTATTGAAAGCACATCATTATCATACTCTTTAAAATATTTAGGAGTACTAAATTATTAAAATATTACAATTAGATATTTGTTCATTCTCTGACCAATTATGATATGTAAAAGAATATTAATGCTAGATGTTTGATAAATTTTCTAATTATCCTCAAAATTAAAAAAATGCTTAAATGATAGATACTTAACATCATTTACTTTTTAAAAATAAGAACAACAAGAAAAGTATTATTCAATAATATCATTGGAGGTTGTACCCAGTATACAAGACCCTTGCTTAGTTAAAGATTTATGAGATATTAATATCTCAATAATATTCTTTCAAAAATCAATAAAAGCTCTGTCTAAGACATCTCAAATCCAAGACATATTGTCCTTTGATAGAGATACTTGCCATCACATCAAGACAATGATCTCTAATATATACATACAAAATAAGTACTTCTAAAGTAATCATGATCCACTAGACAGGAAATTTAAATCTCACCAAGACAGAGAAATCAAAATGAGCATTAAAAGACTTGATGATCTCAATCCAAAGATGTATATACTAAATGGATACATTTGCAATCTATTTTAAATGAGTTTTCTATCATATCAGTTGATCCAATTTAGAATGATGAGTTGGACATTCCTATTACATTATAGACAAATATATATAATAAAGAGGGACCCAACGAAAAGATCGATCAACAAGACTAGGTTGGTAATGAATGATTTTACATAGCCTTATGATATTGATTCTTGGTACACATTATTTCATATGATTAACAATACCACTAATAGGTTATTACTTTCTAATTATCATCACATATATAAAATATGTATTAGTTAGATATAAAGAATACATTTCTTTATAATAATTTATATAAAAAAATACTTATATAATAGTCAATAGGATTTATTGTTCCTGAAAGCAGAGAACACATATATAATATATAGAATATGAAAGTCAATTTATAGCCTCAAGTAGTCTCCCAAGAAATGATTTAATAATTTTACTCAATATTTACTATATCTTGTCATAGAAATATGTCAATTTTTTTTATTTTTTAAAGTTGATCAAGATGTTAGTATGTGAAACTAATTGTATACGATGATAATGATCCAATTACATGAGATAATTAGTTTGATATATCTAAACTAAAATCTACAAACCAAGTTTCAGACATTATTTGAAATATCTGAGATTTTTTTTTTAGTATTGAGATCAAATACTCAAGAAGTATGACAACTCTTTCGTAGAAAAAATAAATTTTATATATTTTATCTGATAAGATATATCATGATGTACATTGTTGACTTACTACTTGATCTAAATATAGATATGTATTAAGCTTTTATAGTTATACATAAAGTGAGATATAATTATTTATAGTTATATGTTATTATACATATAGTATATATAGTTATAATTATTTTTATATAGTTAAACTTCTAGTTATATATTGATATATTCATACAAATAGTTATACATGAATATATACAAAGTTATAAACAAATATATAGATTAATATATATGTATGCATATATGTATACATTGTTACCAATATAATTATATTTAATTATATAGAGTGTTATATAGTTATAGAAATATTTATATATAGTTAAACACATATAATTAAACAAAAGTTGTATGTTGTTTAAGCATATAAAAATGAATTATTATTAGTTGAAAACTTTTTTTATATGCAATATATCTCTTAAGTCTTGATTCGTATAGTAAAAGATAAAATCAATGAGATTACAGATTCATTTATTCATTTTTATTAATATATTAAATATGTGAAAAATTCTTCTTCCCATTTATAATTTTTCAAGAAACATATTCGAGAAGAAAGAATTGTGTCTATTAATTCTTTGTGTTTGGATATACCAACAAGATAAATCTCAACATATATATTTAATGATAAGTATAATTGTAGCTCATAAATAAACATTTGAAAGAATGAAAGAACAAAAAAAATAAATTTTATGATTGAACATAAAAAATAGTTAATTAAAGAAGATTGACAAAAGATGAGAAGTTTGTATGATTTCGTATAAAAGTTATATCCCATCACATTACATATTTAGGGGTCAAAATATCAAATATATTACTTTTAACACTTATTTTCATTAAGTGAATTGCTTCAAATCATTATTTTATAATGATAACAGAGCAAACATATTTTTTTTTGTGAATTATACCCATAATAATGAGAATTACATTTTAAAAATATTAGCACAATGACATGATGAATATGGTATTAATTGCAGTGATATTGTTGGATCCTTGTTATAAATTAAAATAAGTGACATTTTTTTATTCAAAATTTTACCATACTAACGAGATTAATCAGATTATAAGAAATATAAAATCTTTTATAAGTTGATTTACCAATAATATTACCAACACTTTCAAAAATACTTATAACGGTATTATTAATATTCTCAAAACTCTAAAAATAATAACAAAAATATAAAACAATTATTTTGTAATATAAAGAAATTAGGAAATACATGTAAGTAGTCTTACAACTACACTAATATGTTGGAGTATAAAAGGGACCACAACTACTGTAAGTTGTGGTTTTATTTGAATTGTAAACTCCGAACCTCAAACAAGAAAAAAAATGCAGAAATAGAAATTAGATAGATATTCATGAGCACCTACATCACATAATAAAAAGAAAAAACATATAAGATTCGAACCAAAGACCATGGAATGAAACTTCATATCAATCATTAGAAAATGTCAACATTCAACACAATTACACATCAAAATAGGCACAACGTAATTATAATCACCACCTTGCAATCTCTTTGCCCCAATGTAAATTATGGTTTTCATATCAATCCAGCCACATCTTGCAAATGAGAATTGTATATAGAATGGTGGGAAAATATTTAAAAAAACATGAATTAATGTTCAGCAAGAATATTCCATGCAATTTTAGGATTGCCAGAACTCCACAAAAATATCTACAGGAAGAATTATTAGTGATGGACCTCTTTTGTGAGAATTAGCTTTTAGATTAATAACGATTTCGTCATGTTTTTAAAGTGGAAACAAAACAAGCAACATTCCTACATTACTAATGAAATACATGTTGGCTACATAATGTAATCATCGATTGATCTTGATTCACGAATTTACTCAATGAAAACGATCATGGTAGCGAATTTTTTTCACAGAGCTGATTATTGGATTATGAATAAAAACATGGAAGAATGGCCAACCTGATTACTTTATAGGATCTCTTCCACGAGGCCATAATCAGATTTCTACCATGGATGATGAATCATTAAAGACTAGTGGGTTTTATGATTTTACAGCAGCACGGATCCCTCCACACTGGAGTCGAGAGAGAGAGAGAGAGAAGCTGATGGAAAGACTGAGTTTATTATGTTTATTAAGTTAAAGACTAGTTGCATTCTCTAACTATTAAGTTTTATTAGGTTTTAAAATTCCATTAATGTTTTAATTTTAAATTATAAAAACATTTAATATACAATAAATATATATAAAACATTAAGGGGGCATTTGTTATTTTTTACTTAATGCTTAATAAAACTTTTTTTGAGCATAATACTTAATGGTACATAATAACATTAAGAATTAAGTTGTTTTTTTTTTTAATATTATATTTCTATTAAGGGAGGGAGGATTTTTTATTTATGAAGGGGAACTCGAAAATGTTGGATTGAGCATTATTCTATACAACATTGTTCTATTTCTCTTTTTCTGAATAGAAAATGGCAAAAAAAAATAGCATAATAGTTTAAGCATTTTTTAAATAATTTTAAGTGAAATGAGTTAAAAATATATAATATGTTTTAGCTTAATGCTCAAACTGGTTTGTTTTCAGTGTTAAGCCAAAAAAACAAACACCCCCTAAGACTCATCTTAATTTTTTTTACTTAATAAAATATTTTCAACAAATTAATGTGCATATAGCAAGTCAAAATAAAAAGAAAACACCTTTCAATTTATAAAAATCAATTTATTAAACAATAAATATATAAATAATTTCAAAAAAATAGATGTTTAGCCTTCATATAGAAAAACAAATTAAATGGATACAAAATTTGTAAACTTAATATAGCAATGCACACATGAAAAGATTATTAGTTTTCAAGACACTTTCCTAATAATTATAAATACTCTTTATGTAAAAAATATACAATTATATATTTTTTAAGTTTATAAAATTTTAAGAATTCATATTAATTTTTATTAAGATAATATGAATAAAATTTTAAGTCATAAAATTTCATTTTATTTTATATAATTTATAATTTATAAAATTCTAAAAATTACTTAAAGTGAGATTATTATTAAGAAAAATTTATATTTATTAAATTTAAACAATACGGAATATTAAAATCTAATTATATAAATTTAACTCAATTATTTAGTTCTTATAAATTTCAGTAGGGACAAATATCTGTGTATTTATCTTTAAATATATCAATATATTTTCATTTTATTTTTATGAAAAATTATAAATTTTTTTATAATTCAAAAATTTCAAATTTTTTAGTAATTATTTTTTTAAAAATTTCTTAGGCATAAAACTATTTTTTAAACTTAAAATAATATTAATATTTAATATTTTTTTCGTTAATTATGATATTTTTGTAAATATATTATTTTTTATCATACAATGAATTATTTAATATTTTTATTAGTTGAAATTTTATTGTATGGTCATTTATTTTTTAAAATATCATTAAAAATTAGTGATGAAAATTATCCCCAGCCCAAATAGCTAGGGAAAAATCACTAGCTAAATGGATATATTTTGTGAAAAATAAAATTTAAAGAATAATCGCTTATAATAAAATATAAAATAGTAAAAAAAAATCAGATAATTAGTTAGCGATGGATTTTGTATCGATCTAATTAACTAGGAAAAATTCATATCAAAATTCATTGCTAAATTCCTAGATTTTATTTGCATGAAATTTATGATTATATTAGCGATAGATTATGTCTGGAACTAATTAGCTAGAAAAAAACTATCGCTAAATCCATTGCTAAATTCTCCGCTTTTATTTGCGTGGAATTTACGAACATATTAGCGAAGGTTTTTCTCTGGATCTAATTAGCTAGGGAAAAAATGTCGCTAAATCCATCGCTAAATTTCTGGCTTTTCTTTGCGTAGAATTTACAAACATATTAGCGACGAATTTTGTCCGGAACTATTTAGCCAAAAAAAATCTGTGGCTAAATCCATCGTTAATTTCCCGCTTTTCAATGTGTAGAAATTTACGAAAAAAAATTGTGAAGAAATTTTTCATCGCCTAATTCCATCGCTAATCCATTACAAATTTTATTTCAATGTAAAATCAAAATCCCTAGCTTTTCCGAGGATAATCCTTCGCAATTTAGTTATGAATTGATCCATAGGTAAATTTCCATAGCTAAATTGATATTTTCTTTTGTGATATCAAACAATCTATCTGCCTATATGTCTATGTATCTTTCGCCATATCTCTCTATATATCTAATTATCTATCTTTCTATCTGTTTATATATCTATCTCTTTATCAATATGTCTATCTATCTATATATCTGTATGCCTATATGCCTCTATTTTTCTATCTATTTGTCTATCTATCTATTTGTTTATCTATCTATCTATATGTCTATTTATTTATTTATCTATCTATATCTCTATCTATTAGTCTATTGATCTATCTATATATGTGTCTATCTATCGGTATAACTTTCTATATATCATTCTATCTATCTATCTATCTATTTATCTGTCTAACTATTTGTCTATCTATCAATTTATCTATTTATTTGTCTATCTGTATATCTATATGTTTACCTTTCTGTTTGTCAAACTTTGTGTCTATATGTCTATCTATCTATTTGTCTATCTATTTATCTTTGTATGTATATATCTATCTGTCTATTTATTTGTCAATCTATCTATCAATATGTCTTTATATGTGTCTATCTACCTGTCTATCAATTTGTGTATTTATCTGTCTCCTATCTATCTATCTATCAATCTGTATGTCTGTCTGTCTGCATATCTTTATATCTTTTTGTCATTCTATCTATCTATCTTTTTTTCTATTTGTCTATCTATCTATCTATCTATTTATGTATCCATCTATCTATCTATCTGTCTATCTTTTTTATATTGATGTATATACCAATCTATCTATCTATCTATATACCATTCTATCTATCTATCTATCTATCTATCTTTCTTTCTATATATCTATCTGTCTATATATCAATTAATTTATCTATCAATCTAATCATCAATCTATCCATCTATCAGAAATACTATTTATCACTCTATCAATCCAACTTTCAATAAGTATATCTATCTATCTATCCATCCATCTATCGGTCTATCAATCTAACTATCTATTTGTTTATATATCCATATATCTAAATGTCTATCTATTTGTCTTTCTATCCATCTATCTATTTTTATTTTGATATGTCTTATTATTTGACTTTAAACTTTTTATTCTAATTGTTTGTCTATCTATCTCTCAATCTATCTTTCTATCTATCTTTCTATCTGTCTATGTAATTGTATATCTATCTTTCTATAAACCTATTTATCTATCTATCTTTTTATCTGTCTGTTTATCTATCTACCTATCTGTTTGTTTATATGTCAATTTATCTGTCTATCTATCTATCTATATGTTTATCGATATATCTATCTATCTCTATATCTATTTATTTATTTATTTATCTATATATCAATCTATCTATTTATGTGTCCCTCTATTGATCTATCTTTCTAGCTAGCTATCTTTCTATATATGTATCTTTCTATCAATCTATTTATCTATGTGACTTACTATTAGTCTATCGGTATGTCTATCTATCTATATATCTATCTTTTATCTATCTAGCTATTTATATTTCTATATATTTTTCTATCTCTTTTTCTATATGCAAGTCTATTACTTTGTCTATCTATCTATTGATCTATCTTTCTATCAAATTACCTATCTATATGTCTATCGGTCTGTCTATTTGTTTATTTATCGTTCTATTAATCTATCTATCTATTTATCTATTTGTTTATTTGTCTATCAATCTATCTGTCTATCTATAAGTCTAATATTTGTCAATTTGTTTATCTATCTACCTATCTATCTATCTATGTATCTATCTTTATTTGTATATATTAGTCTATCTATCTAACTGTCTATCTATTTCTCTAATTATCTATCTTTCTATATATCTTTGTAATTATCTATCTATCTGTATTTCTATGTTTTTATATTTATCTTTCTATATGTCAGTATATTTGTTTGACTATCTATCTATCTATCATTCAATCTATTTTTCTATCTATATGTCTATCTATTTATCTTTCATTCTTTTGATATATCCATCTATCTTTATATTTATTTATCTATTTATCTATCTATCTATCTGCCTGTCTATCTATATGTCTATCTATTTGTATATCTATCTCTCTATCTATATGTCTATCTATCTGTCTATCTGTATGTCCATTTGTCTATCTATAGGTTTGCTTATTTGTTTATCTATCTGTTTTTCTATCTATATATCTATATGTCTGTCTATCAATCTATTGATGTATTTATCTATCAATCTATCTATCTTCTATCTATCTTTCTATCAATCAATCACACTATCTATCTAATTATTTGTCTCACTTTATGTCTATCTATTTGTCAAGCTATCTATTTATCTTTCTTTCTCACTATCTGTCTATCGATCTATGTATCAATCTGTATATCTTTCTCTTTATCTTTTTGTATATCTATTTGTCTATTTTTATGTCTATCTATCTATCGATCTGTCTGTCTGTCTGTCCATCTTTCTTTCTAATTTTCTATCTATCTACCTATCTATCTATATTTCTATAAATCTGACTATTTATCTGTCTATCTAAATGTCTATCTATCTAAATATCTATCTATCTATTATCAGTTTATCTATCTATCTACCTACCTATCTATCTATGTGTCTATCTATATATCTATCCATCATTCTAACTATCTATATATCTATTTATATGTCTATCTATCTATCTATTAATTTATCTATCTATCTAACTATTTGTCTATCTATCTTTTAATCTATCAAAGTATCTATCAATCTTCCTATCTATTTGTCAATCAATCTGGCAATCTATCAATCTATTTATCTTTTTGTCAATCAATTAATCTATCTTTCTACCTCTCTATCTCTCTATCTATCTGGCTATCAATTTTTCTAGCTAACTAATTATCAATTTGTCTATCAATGATTCTATTAACTGTCTATCAATCTATCTAGCAATCTATAGATCACTCTATATATCAATCTGTCTTATCAACTTGGCTATCTATCTATCTTTCTATTTTTCTATCAATAAGTCTATCAATCTATCAATTTGATTGTCTATTGATCGATTTATCTAGCTGTCTATCTATCTATTTATCTATCCCACTATCAATCTATCTATTAGTCTTTAAATCAATCTATCTACCTATCTATCAATCAATCTATCTATCTCTCTTTATATCTATCTATAGATCTGTCTATATTTATTTCTATAAATGTATCTATATATCTTTCTAACTATCTATATATATTTCTATCTATCTATCTATATATCTATCTATCTATATGTCTTAATATTTGTCAATCTATCTATCAATATATCTATGTATCTATCAATATTTCTTTCTATATGTGTATCTATATATCTATCTATCTATATGTCTTAATATTTGTCAATCTATCTATCAATATATCTATGTATCTATCAATATTTCTTTCTATATATGTATCTATATATCTATCTATATATTTCTTTCTTTCTATATCTATATGTCTTAAAAACATATAAAATTTTATATTAATATTTATATATTTATATATTTATATAACATTATATATATTTTAATATTTAATTATATATGTTTATACTTTAATATATATAAACGTATAGCATTATATATAAACATTGATATGTTTATATAAACATATAAAGTTATATATAAATATTTATACATATGTATTGATGTTTATACATATTTATACAACATTTACATAATACTATCCATTTATATAATTGTTTATATAACATTTATATAACATATAAAATGTTTATACATATTTATATACATTTATATAACATATAAATTTTTATATAATATATAATTTTTATAATGTTTATATAAATGTGATATATAAACTATATAATATTTATAAAAGTGTTACATATGTATGTGGGTGTGTGTGCGTGCGTGCGTGCGTGTGTGTGTGTGTAATATTTATAAAAATATTGTAAACACAACATTATATCGATTCACTTAAACATTTATATAATCATATGCCATTATATATAAAAGTTTATACATTAATATAAATGTGCAACTGAGAGAATAGTGATGTGCAATATGATGCTTTTATGCATACACAAGCGATTATCTCTATAATGTATATATGAAATGAAAAAATGATATATCATAGAGGAATATTAGTAGTTTCATCTATGAATGAAGCCGATAGTATTATCGGGTATTGAGAAAGATAATTCAATTATCATTTTCATTTAGGAGTCATTATAGAGCTCCTCTATCGTGATGTTTACTTTTAAAGAAGTAAACAAATCTTTTTTAAAATTTTATTGTAGATACTTCTCATTTGTTATGTACTATAGTTTTCATAACTCATTTTTTTTACTTAGATGTATCATTATTAATTCCGAAGTTAATAATCATAGTATAGAAATTATTATTTGCTTAATATTTTGTTCTCGTTTTTTAAAAATATTGAAATAGCTACTAAAAAATTATCTAAAATAATTTGTTATTAAAAATATACAAGTTGAAATTTCGTTGCTTTGTATTTTTTTTATTTTTGGATTTATGTGTAGTCTTATTTTTTTGAGTTATATTTTTAAGTAATTAATTTTTAATTTTATTTTTTTTGGATAATGTTAATATTATATATTTTTATTTTATGGTCTGATATATTATTAGTTATTTGAATATTATTGATATGTTACTTATTCATTATTTACTTGGGTATTTATTTTTGTTTAATTGAGATGTTATAAATTTTGTATGATTATATTTTATACAATTTATCAATGGTTATATGAAATAATATATTTTATAATAAATGAAATAATATGAAAATTTAATTACCAATTAATAGTGTTCATCGTTATTAGTATTATTATTTATTTTCTCCATTGTTATAACCAAAAATTAATTTTTTTTATTTCTGAAATTTAATTAATTAATTTATAAATAATATTATAAAAAATAACCATAAAAATTTCATATACTATTATCCATAAATTTATTTATTTATGAAATAATATAATTAATGGTTAAATATAATATAATTTTATTTTCTAATATGTTTTATATCTGACCCATCTCTCCCCCATCTGGTCATCTCTACGTAATTAGGTCAGTTCACTTCCTGAAAACCTTCGACTATTAGAACACAGTACCATTCCAACATTGTTTCCAAGAACCGTATCAAACAAAGAAAATCTCTCAAAACACATAGTCATCGCAACATTATTTCAGAGAACCGTATCAAACAAAGAACATCTCTCACTCTCTCTGTATGTTTTTTTTTGTTTATCATCATTAAAATTTAATGAGAAATTCAAAATGAGTTTTGCAAATTTAAAATCGGTAGTGAGCTAAATGGTGCTTTTTTGTTGAGTTCTTGTGTATTAATGATAAATTGGTAGTATGAACTTTTTTTCTTTTAATGATTATTTTTTTTAAGTTTTATGGATTTCAAATCAACCAGAAAGTATGCTAGCTCTAAAATTCGAAGAATAGTAAAAGAGGACGAACAAATAATAACAAGAGGAGGAGAAGAGCAAGGTATTGTAATTTTTTTAATTAAAATTTTATCTTATATTTTAATTTTTGGTTTTTTTATATTTAAAAATTTTTTGTCATGTAGAGACAATGAATATAAAGAACCTGTGGAAATTTATCTAATAGATAGGTTTCTATGGTTATAGTGTGAAACTCTTAAATTTTTCTCAAAGAAGTAGGTAAACTTAACCATAACCTTTAATTTTGCTGTCATTCCTAATGTTGATAGTTTGTTGAGGTTGTAATTTTTGTTGGTGGATGTTTATGAATTAATTCTATTTAGTTTTTTTTCTTAATAAATCATATCTTCTAGTCTTTAATTAGGTACCCAATCAATTCCATAGTTATTCTATTCTGTTATGATTGTAGATGCTTTCATTAATTTAATTGGCCCAATATTAATTTTTGTTTAATAGTACTATTGAAAAAAATTCACTACACTAAGTCTTTATTATATCTATCTAATATTGGCATGTAGAATCAAATCACACTTGATGCAGAAATGGGGGGTATAGAAGACTAAGAACTCATGTTAGACTATACATTATTGTAAGCAGGGGAACAAACATTGTATAGAATTTTCTCAATGTGTTTTCTTAGATACCATGCATTCTCAAAGAAGACTTGCCATGCATGGTGACCTATTTCATGTATACATTTATAAAAAGTAATTATTCCATCATTACATAATGTTCACATGAGTAATATGATAGAAAATTTGATTAGTAATAGTGTACAGCCTTTTGTTTTAAAAAAAATGTGCATATAATATATAAAATCCAAAGTAATAGACATGTGGTGCGTTTTAAGTTGCTTATATAGTTCAATCTATGTTTGCTTTACATGCACATTATTTATTGTTTATAATGAAACATGTGCACTAATATGCTTATGTAGACAAAAAAACTTACCAATTTCTGTCACACATACAAAAAATTAGAAATTATCAAAAATAATAGTGTAGAACTAAATGAAAAAAAAAATCAAACAAGATGAAACATGTTATTTAATAATGACTTTCAAATTTTTGACTATCATCTAATGTTGATTATGAGATTATTACAGAGAATCAATATATCAAAAAAAAATTTTTTAATTAAAATTGTTTATTGGATCTAAATTTCCAAATGAAGAAATATCTTTAATATTGGTGTGATATTTTATTTTTAATGTTATTCTAGTAGTATAATTTTTGTTAAATTCAACAATTAGCAATAAAAAAATAATGATAAACAAAAATCAAAATTTATCATTAATGCATAATATGAAACTTTTAATATATGATACTCTTGATATAGTGTATGATTTCCTTTCAGCTATTTTAGAATTAACATGTGTTAATAAATATTTTTGTGCATTTGATGATACTCTTGATATATGATACACACACACACACACACAGATATGTATTTATAGTTTTTTGTTTGAATTTATGTGTATCATTGTATTTTTTGTCGTTTATATATCTGCGATGTTTTGTTTTGGTGTAACATTATAATATGAGTATATTAAATGATTTTATAATTTTTTTTCAATTATAGCCATGTTATTGTTTGATGAATTTAATTAACTTATTTTATAATATTTTAAAAAAAGTGATGTGCCCATTTGGTTTATTTGCTCATTGACTATTTGGGCATTATGAAAAATAGCCCTCTTGGGCTGCACTTCGCAAAATGTAGATTTTCTTTAATCTTTTATTGGATAAAATAATTTTTTTATGTGATTAGACTACTATAAAAGATTAGATTGAAAATCTTATATTATGTGAACTAACAACCATCATAGAAAATGAAATTTGGCATTTTAATACAAAAAATTAATTTCTCAATTAAATATCTAATTGGAAAAGTATATAAGTGATAAGCATATCTTTAATTTTTTCTAAATTAATAAGTTGTCATCCTTCTTATCCTTTAAGTTTGAATTGATGTGTATGCAAATAATCTTAAGTAAATTTCTTAAATATTAGGATAAATTTTTATTACTTTGCAATTTTTTTTGGTAGGTCTAGTGTTCATAAGATTGTGTGTCCTTAGGCTGCTACTTTAATTAACTATTTATTTATGCATTTCTTTAGCTTTACTCTTTGTATTTCAGTCATGTGTCACTATAATATAAAGCTTTAGTTTTACTAGATTATATTCATTCATTTCTAATCTCTATCTTGTTAGTAAACTTAATGTAGGATGTGACTGGATTACTAAGAGCGCTGTAGTCAACTAGTTTTGCTTAATTCTCATTCTTCTTAGCTTAGTTTATTTTCTTTAGCAAATTGTATTTTGATTGCTGTTTTCCACAAAACATGTTAATGTTGATGGCTGTAATTATTCGTATCTTCAATCAGCCCATATTTGTAATGCTAGGAATCTGTAATTGCAAGCTTCTTCACATTTATGTTTTCTAGTTTAATACTTTGTATTATATGTTTTCTAGTCCATATCTATTATTGTTCATGTCTGAATTCTTCATTAATTGATTTACCAAAAGTTTTTGAAATTGGATCTTCATTCCATTTATTTTTTCTGTCTTATTTATTTTTATATTCAAAGATTGAGTTGAATCATAATTAAAATTTGATCTTTGATCTTCATTGAGAAGTGAGAATCTGACTCCTTCACACTTGCAAATCTTTTCTTTTTGTGTATCGTTCTTGCACTACAAAAAAAATCCCAAATAGCTAGGAATAATTCCTTAGTTAAATAGAGATTTTCTATCGCTAAATGGGATATTGTGACGGATTAACGATGGAAGCTTTCCCAATCTAAAGTGCTCGTCGCTAAAAATTAGCGAGGGAAAGAGTCCGCTGCTAAAAAAATTTAGAGACAGGAATATTTCTAGTTGAAATAATAATTTTTCCTAGCTAAATTAATAAGCTAGAGTTACCATTGCTAAACAGATATAACAATGGAAGCTTTCCCAATATAAGTTATCGTCACTAAATTTAGTAAGGAAAATAGTCCCTAGCAAAATAAATTTAGCAATGGAAAAATCCCTAGCTAAAATAATAATTTCTCTATCTAAAATAGTAAGGGAAAAATCTCTAGCTAAATTTGCAAGTGATAATTCCTAGCTATTATCATTCCAAAACTATTTTTAAAATTTTTTTGTTTCAAATTATTTAATTATATAATTTAATATTTTTATATTAAATTGAGTTAAACATAAACTATAAATGATAATTTATAATTAATAAAAATAAAATCATTTAAAAATTTTTATGATTTTATATTTTACATAATTCAACAAGAACATAACAAAATTTTATTACATCTTATTTACCAACAGTGCATAATGTATTATCTATATGTGCATTGATGTTGCTTTCTCTCCCTTATCTCTTATTATCACCATATCTCTACTACGACAAAGATGTCTGAGTCACGGTGCATCATGTCTAGTAAAAAATCTCTTTACTTATAAAAGCTTCGTACATGGGAACAATGTGGTACCATATCTATACGAAATTTAAACCATCCAATCAAATCAAAATAAATAAATAAATAAGATATGTTTGATAAATATATAATACTACAATATAGATGTACATATATACTACAATGTATATGTACATATATATTAGTATTTCACTAGTTACATATATTACTATAGTATATGTACATATAAAACTAGTAGTATTATATGTACATATAAATTGTAATATTATATGTACATATATACTGTGTACATATATACTCAATATATATGTACATATATACTATAGTGTATATGTATACAGTGGTATATATGTACATGTACATATATACTGGTATATATTTATACAAGTATTTATATGTACATATATACTCAGTATATGTACATATACACTACATATATTTTTACATATATAGGTGTATACATATACAGTGTAGTGTATATGTATACACTGGTATATTTGTATAGGAATATATATACTGGTATATATGTACAAGTATTTATATGTACATATATACTTAGTATATGTACATATACACTATAGTGTATATGTACATATAGTGTATACATTTACACTACAGTGTATATGTACATATATAAGTACATGTATGTACATATACACTGTGGTGTATATGTACAAGTATGTACATATATACTAGTAAATACTTGTACATATATACCAGTATATGTACATATACATTGTAGTATATATGTACATATATACGAGTGTATACATATAAAGTGCAGTATGTATGTACATATACACTACCGTGTATATGTACATTATACTTTAGTGTATATATGTACATATAGTAAGCATCTATATATACATATAAATATGTACATATACTATAGTGTATATTTACATATACACATATACTGGTAAATACTTGTACATATATACTAGTATATATGTATATGTAGATATATACTAGTATATATGTACATAAACATATATACAGGTATAAATGTACAAGTATTTACATTAAAGTAAAGCGTAAACACCTATATGGAGCATGAACATCAACAACTATATATTTTGTAATAAGAATAAAAAAATTGAACAAATACCTTACCTAGGGCTACAAAAATCATCTTTGTTTATTTGAAATTGCATCGAACTTGGAAACACAAGGCACAAAAAAATTGCAATAATATTGTACAGGAATAAAAGTTCAATACATATACATACATATAATACATAAATTATAATATATCCATTAAATTTGACGTTGCTTTCTGTCCCCTAGCTCCTCCGGTCACCATCTTTCTACTACGACAAAGCTATCCTAGTCGCGGCATGTAATGTCTAGTAAAAAAATCCCTTCACTTATAAAAGTTTCGTATGGGGAACAATGCATACCATATCTGTATGAAATTTAAATTAGTCAATCAAATCAAAAATAATAAATTAATAAGTTATGTTTTGATAAATATTTAATATTATAGTATATATGTACATATATACTAGCATTTCACTAGTTACATATATTACTAAGTATATGTACATATATACTATAATATTATATGTACATATATACTAAGTACATATATACTCAGTATACATGTACATATAATGCTATAGTATTATATGTACATATATTGCAGTATGTATGTAGATATACGTATCATCATTCACTTGGTTCTTGTGTTCTCCTTATTCTTACCTTTTTGTGTGGCTTTGATTGGTGCACTAGAAGTGACATGCTCCCTTCATCTAGCAATAGCATGATATCCTTTCACCTTTAGCGTGCTAATTAATTCTCTATTTCTTTATGTAGATTCTACAAACACATTGCCTAGATATTCACGATATCGTATCTTTACATATTCATATGTAAGTGATTTTATTTAATTAATAGTATTATTTGTAGTCATTGTAAGTTTCATTTAAAATTATGATTGAGCATAATTCTTTGTAAATAAAACAAGGAAAAATTAGTTCGGATCGTCAGTGGATGTACAAAAGGTTTATGAATAGAATTTTGAATAACGATTTTTTGAGTAGGATAGAAACTTTCTTCAACTTTGCTTGTAGTGAATTGAGATGGATCGACAGAGATAAGAATAAGTGTTCATGTAATAACCACAAGTGTCATAATATGTCTTTTCGTGATGTAAACATTATTCGAAACCATTTGGCTAAATATGGCTTTGTACCAAATTATTTTGTTTGGATTTATCAAGGAGAAAGTACAATGATTGTGAACATTGACCAAAATGAGAGTACTAAATCCTATGTATGTAGTGAAGAAGCATCAAAAACAGACCATAGAATGGTCAAAAAAGCTACTAGTGCTGACTTCAATATGGATTACATGGATGAACCACCTAATTCTGAAGCTCAGAAATTTTATGATATGCTTAAAGTTATAGATAATAGGTTGTGGCCTAGTTGTAAAACACATTTGCAATTATCACTTGTGGCCCAACTTTTGAGTATGAAGTCTGAAAATCATATATCCGAGAAATTATTTGTTTAGGTGACAGAACTGATGAAAGAGATTATTCCGTATAATAATTTGGTAACTAATAGCTTTTACAGCACTAATAAGTTACTACGAGGTATGGGTCTACTAGTGGAAAAATTTGATTATTGTTTCAATCGATGTTTGTTATATTGGTGTGGTGATATGGATTTAATTAGCTATAAGATTTGTGATCATCCTTAGTTTAAGAAGGCGTCTAGTATTGCAGAAATATGACAGAAGATGAAAGTTGCATTAAAGAAAATGTATTACTCCCTTTTAATTCCTTGATGGAAGAGACTATATGCATCAAATGCTATAGCACATGATATGAGGTGGCATTCTGAGCATGAGATTGAATAAAGGGTGATGCATCATTTATTAAATTCACTTGCTTGTAAGCATTTAGTCTCTACATTGATAGTTTTCAGCCATTTGGCCAGTCTAGACAACAGTAAACTAGATGACCAGTGATACTGATACCTTAAAATTTTTCTCCATGGTTGTGTTTGAGGAAGTAATATATGTTTCTATCAATATTGGTTCCAGGGCCAAAAAATCCAAAAGACATGTTGGATTTTTTCTTACAGCCTCTTATAGCAGAGTTAAATCATTTATGGAATGTTGGCATGAATACATATTACATCTCAAAGAAGCAAATTTTCAATATGAAAAAGGCCCTAATGTAGACGGTAAGTTATTTTCCTACATATTCAATATTATTGGGTTGGAGTACTACAGGATGTTAGTAGGCCTATATTGCATGGACAAGTTTGATTCTTTTTCTCTCAAATTCAGTGGTAAATAGTCCATTTGATAATCATCGTAAGTTTCTACCTACAAATCATCCATTCGGTGGAAATAGAACTATATTTCGAAAAAAATAAAATAGTGAAAATAGTTCCACCAACTGTTCGTTCAAGAGATGATATCTTAACAGAGATTCAGAGTTTGGGTTTGAAAAAGTATCTTAAATGGACACTACTAGAACTAATGGACCAATATGAAAAATATTTGGCGGGAGAAAACACAATATTTTTTAGGGCTTGCCCTATTAGAGGTCCAATTTAATTCGTCATAACTTGGATGTAATGCATATTGAAAAAAAATATGTTTGATATTGTTTTCAACACTATCCTGAATGTAGGTGGAAAAACAAATGACACTTTAAAATAAAGACAAGAGTTGATTGATTACTATCGGCATCCTAAATTGAAATAGAATGAGGCTATAAGAAAATATCCTAAAGCTTGTTACACACTTGATAAGAAGGCAAAACAGAGATTATGATAATGGGTTAAAATTTTGAAATTCCTTGATGGATATGTGTCAAATATGAAAAAATATGTAGATATGAACAAGCTTAAGTTATTTGGAATAAAAAGTCATGACTATCATGTATTTATGTAGAGATTAATACCAATTATTTTTTGTGAAATATTTTTCCTAAATGTTTGGAAGGTCCTTACAGAACATAATTTGTTCTTCAAATAGCTAACCACAACCACAATCAAAATAGATGACATGGTGAGACTGGAGAATGACATACTGCTCATTCTTTTTAAGCTTTATTAGATATTCCAATTAAGCTTTTTTGACTTATGGAGCATTTTCCGGTCCATTTGGCTTATGAAGCAAGGATAGCCGGGCTAGTGAAATACAAGCTGATGTATCATTTTGAGAGATAAATAAATATAAGTAGCTATGTTTTATTCTTTCAAACATAAATTAATATTGTAATTTATTTAATTGAAACCTAACATAATGGTTGTAGGTATCTTCGTAAGTTGAAATTAAATGTTAGAAACAAGACAAAAGTTGAAGGTTCTATTTGCAATGCATATTTAGCAGAAGAAGTATCATTTTTGTTCATATTATTTTGAGGACCATATCAATACAAAGAATCAAAATGTGTCTTGGAATGATGAAGGTCAAGTGATGGTAGAACAACACAAGTTATATATCTTCAAATACCCTGGAAAAGTATTTGGAAGTGTAATGAAAAGATGTATGATAGATGAAGAGTATAAAGTAACTCGGAGCTACATTTTACTTAATTGTGATGAGGTTGTACCATATATTGAGCATGTATACACAAAATGGTTGCAGGTTTAATCTTATGATAATTTTGTCCTGAATAGGAATAATTAAAAATTGATATCCATTGTTCTCCCTCTGTTTATATTTGTGCATTGTTAATGTTGAGTAGTTAAAACATTGGCAACCAACCATTCCAACGCATGAGGTCGATTCTATACTAGAAGCAAAATTTGCGAATTGGTTCAAGACAATATGAGAATTATTGAACCTTAATTTTTTGAATAATTTGATTTTTTAGTATCTTATATTTTTTAACATTTTTTGTTGAATTTATGAAACTGACAAATGATCCTTCAAATAGAGATTCCAATATATTCACATAGAATCTAAGTAAAGGCCCATTTAGATATGTGACAACCTATCCTAGGTATTTTGTCAATGGATATAAATTTAACACAATAGGGCACGGTTCTTCTAGAGCAATTATTAATAGTGGTGTATGCATTAAAGGCTCAAGTTATAGTGCGGATGAGATAGATTATTATGGTCAATTAGTAGAAGTTATTGAGTTGCAGTATTCTGGACTCAAAAATAATAGGATTGTATTATTAAAATGTGAGTGGTTTGATCCCACACATAATATGGGTACAAAGATTCATTCGGATTATAAGCTAGTGGATGTTACCCATAAATGCAGAATTAATTAATTTGAGCCATTTATTATGGCAGTTCAAACTACTCTAGTATATTATTGTACACACCCGAGTTTATCTCATGATAAGAGTGACTGATGGGTTATTTGCAAAATCAAAGATTGATCAAAATTTGAAGTACAAATATCTCAATAAAGAAGTGCAAACTTTGCTATTGCACTAGTATTTCAAGAAGATGACATAAATAATATTGATCTTATGCATGTAGACGAATATCTTTAAAACTTATGTTACGTAAATGGTGGCCTAATAGAAGTTGAAGATGATCATTTTCTATCTGAAGATAAGTTAAAACTTCCATTAGAATTAGATGAAATGTCAGAAGATCTATTAGAGGATGATATTGATACCAATAATTAAACTATTATAATTGTATTAGAATATTATAGTTTCTAAGACTTTCTATATTTTGTTGCAATCCATTGGTATGTGTTATTCTAAAATGCATGGTTTTTCATCATACAATATCAATTTATGTTTTCATTATATCTTTATTATTTGTTCTATATTTTTTACATTTTTTATAGTATATGGTGCATAATAGATGTGGGCATGGTGGAGGTGGGCGTGGATGTAGACATGGATGAGATTCATCTAGTATTTTGTCTTATTGTATAGTCAGTATCATCTAATACCCACCCTATCTAGACTTCAACATCATAATCACCATCATTGACATCTTTACCATCACCTTTATCAGATATGACACCAGCCATTATCCTTCTTGCACTCACTTCTGATCCATCACCATCATCTACACCATATTTTTACACCATCAGTTTTTACCCCATTTACATCACCATCAACATTATCAATTGATGTGGCTTTCTCTGCAGGCAGTGCTAAGTTAGTAATAGAGATTATGGATCAGAGGTATAAGTATATGTAAATATTACTTTAATATTATTATGATGGCCCTATTAGTAGTTTTAATTTATAGATATAATTACTGTTTCAATGTTATTTGTTTTTTTTATAGTTTTATTCATTCACAATTTCATCTATAATTACAAAGTCTTTCAAAAAAAATGGTAGATTACAAAGCATTCTCATGGAAGAAAGGTTTTGAATCACACAAAAACTAACTTTTATATCTTCAGGTAAAAAAAAAAAAGAAACAAACATAATAAAATTACTTATCTAATTAGTTACTATTATGTTTGTTATTAGTCAAGAATAAAGAATTATATCTTTGTTATATTATCATTTTTTTTGTGAATTTTCTATATATAGAATCAGTGTACATGGGCACCCCACTTTGATGGACAGATTAAAGTCATTATGGGAGAGCAAAGAGCTAAACTGTACTCAGATTTTTTCCATAAATTAAAGATTCTAAAAGATAGGCCTGATTTTATACATGAGCATGAATGTCCTAGATGGCTTAAGTAATGGGAGAGCCAGAAGAAAAAAAATTAGAGTTAGCCAGCAAAAACTTATGGATTAAGGTAGCTGAACTAGGTACAGAAATGTCTTGACACACAAGAGGGTCAAAGTCGAGCATTGAGCATGATTGAGATTTGATACAATTTATAACTTTAAAACATTTATATATTTATCATTTGGCCTAATAGTCCAAATAATTGTAAATCTTTGCATGGTTTTACCATTTTAGCTAAAACTATACTACATATTATTTTTTGACTTAAAAAATACATACTTTAGGCTGGAGAATTGGGTTGAGATCCCATTTTTTATATGATTTTCAGAAAGATGCATTGAAGTAAGTGGATGGGCAATTTGTTGACAAAAAATCTCAGATGATTTGCTATAAGAATCTATTTATATAATAAATTTTAGAATACTATAATAAATTTGGAAAGTTGTGTGGAATGAAAAAAAAATTGATTTATTTTATTTATATCTATCATAGTATTTTATTATGTTTTAACACCAGGTTCTAAGGGAGGTATGTGTGATAGTTGATTCTCACCTAGTTAAGGGGTTCTATGGATCTTCAACCAATTGATTATGATCCTATCTATTTGGAGACCATAGGAGGTAAGAAGAAGTATTGAGTGTATGACATCGGCTCGAAGAAAGTTTTCTTTTTGTTTTAGCAATGTGCTTCTAGTTCCTCTATCATAGTAGTGGTGGATGAGGTTGTCGAATAGCAAGTAATTGAAATACATGAATGATTTGTATTTATTGAGATAGAATGAAAGAGAAAGATCAGTATCATTATTATTTAGAAGGAAGAAATGTAGGAATAAAAGAAGTGAAGGATGAGATGAAAGAATTAAGAATGCAATGCAACACCAGATATCCTATATGGAGTCATAATTAGTGGCCTTGATGTGACAGATTGAATACTTTGTTCCAACAGAGATACCACGTAAGAGAGGGTAGCACAAATGCACTAACTAATGATGAGGATCATTTTTTAGTTTTTAATGAATATATAACCTATGTTATGTTTTTGTATTAATTATGTAACTATTGTATTAGAATAAATGTTGAATAGATTTTACTTTTTGTTTTTATTCAATTTAATATAGTATATGTTTTGAATGAAAAATAGCTAGGAATTTTTCCCTAAAAAATTTAGCTAGGTAATTATATAATATATTCAGTCAAATATTAATTATTACTATTAATTACTATAAAAATTAGCAAGGAAAAAAATATAATTAGCTAGTAAATTTTCTTTGTTCAAAAATTTGCCAAGAAAATATTTTTTTCATTTATATTTGTGATGAACACTTTAGCTTGGGATAATTTACATATTAACTCCATCGCTATTATATTTTAGCAACTAAATTTCTTATAATAGCTAAGGAAATTAACCTAGCCACCAGTGCTTTGTTATAGTGATAGATAGATAGATAGACAAATTGATAAATAGATTCATAGATAGATTGAAAGAAAGATTGATAGACAAATTGGTAGACAAATTGAAAATTGTTTGAAGGACATATTGATAGATAAATTGATAGACAGATAGAAAGATATATAAACAGATAATAGACAGATATATAGATAGATGGATATACATTTAGATAGATAAAAGATAGATGGATATACATTTAGATAGATAAAAAGATAGATAGACAGAAAGATTGATAGATAAATAGACAGATAAATTGATAGATAGATAGACAGAAAAACAGATAGATAGATAGGTAGATAGAGAGATAGACAGACAAAGAGATTAACAGACATATAGAATAATAGATAGAAAATAGATAGATAATAGACAAATAGATAAATAGATTGATAGAAAAATAGATAGATAAATAGATAGATAGACATATAGATAAATAAATAGATAGAAAGATAGATAGAGAATCAAATAGATAGACATATATATTGTAAATTATATACACAGATAGATAGACAATTAGGATAAAAGATATATAGATAGATAGATATATAAAAAAGATAGATAAACAATTAGATATAGTAATAGATAGACAAATGATAGATATATAGACAGATAGATATACAAACATATAATCAGATAGACAGACAATCAAGTAATAGATAGTCGGGTAGATATACAGCAGCCAGAGAGACAAACAAATAGATAGGCAGACAGATAAATAAATAGATAGTCAAATAGGCAGATAAATAGATAGATAGATATATAGTTTGATAGAGAGATTGAAAGATAGATAGAAAGACAGATAGAAAGACAGATATAAAGTTAGGCAGACAGATAGATAGATACATAAATAGATATTAAGAAGGATATATAGATAGATAGACATATAGATAGACAAAAAGATAGATAATTAAGTAGATTGATTGATTGATGGATACATAGAAAGATTGATAGAATGAATGATAGACAGATTGATATAAGATGATAGACAGATTTATAAATAGATTAATAGACATATTGATAATCTAATTGAAAGATAGATTTATAGACAAATTGATAGATAGAAGATGGACATAAAGAAAGAATGAATGAATGAATGAATGAATAAAGAAAGATAGATAGATAGAAAGGTAGACATATAAAAAGACAAATAGAAATATAGATAGATAAATAGATAAATAGATAGATAGATAGATATATATGCAAATAATATGACCAATAAATAAATAGATAGGCATAAAGATTGATAGAGAGAAAGATAGATAGACAGATAGATAGATAGATAGGCAAATAGATAGATAGAAAATAGATAGACAAATGGATAAATAGATAGATAGGTAGATAGATGGATAGACAAAAGATAGACAGATAGATACACTGATAGATAGACAAATAGGACATATAGATAGATAGATAGATAGATATATAAATAGATATATAAATAGATATAAAAATAGATAGGCACATAGGCACATAGAGATAATGATATATAGACAGACAAATAGATAGATAATCAGCTAGATAGATAATCAGGTAGAGAGAGATTTATTAGACAGATAGCAGCAAGTCTAATAGATAGATACATAAACATACAAATAGATAGAGAGTTTGATAGAGAGAATGATAGACAGATTGATAGACAAATAGATATATAGATAGATAGTTGTATAGATAGATAGATAAATAAATAAATAGATAGATATATACACACACACACACAGACATATATATAGACACATAGATAGACATAAAGATAGACTGATATATTGTTTGATTGATAAATAGATAGATTGATAAAAAAAATTGATAGACATATTGATATGCAAATCAATAGAAAAATTGATATAAAAATTGATAGACAGATCGATAAACACAATTATATACAATTGATAGACTAATTGATAGACAGAATGATATAAAATTGGATAGATAGATAGATAGACAGACAGATACATAGATAGATATATAGATAGATAGATAGACACATAGATAGATAAATAGATATAGATATAAAAAGATAAATATATAGATAAATAGATAGGTAAACATATAGATATGTAGAATATATGAGGTGAAATATAGATAGATAGATAAACAGACAAATAGATATATAAATAGATAGATAAATAGAAAGATAGATAAATAGATATATAGAAAGATAGATATATAGTTATACATATAGATATACATATAGATAGATAAATAAATAGATAGACATACAAATAGATTGATTGATTGATAGATAGACAAATATACAGATAGATAATAGACATATATAGATTGATTGATATATAGATTTTTAAAATGATTGATTGACAAATTATTAGATAGATTGATAGACAGATTGATAAATAGATAGATAGATTGATTGATAGACAGATAGATATATAGATAGACATATTGATTGTTAGACAAAAAGATAGACAAATTGATAGACAAATAAAGATATAGATAGATAGACCAATAGGAAGACATATTATAAGACAGATAGATAGATAAATAGATAGATAGATTGATTGATTGATAGATAGATATGATAATAGATATATAGATATACAAAAAGATAGACAGATAGATGGATAAATGGACAACTAGTTAGGTAAGTAGATAGTCAAGTATAAAGATAAACTGATAGATAAATAGACAGATAAAAAACTAATAAATAGATATACAGAAAAATAGACAAATAGATAGACAAATTAACAAATAAACAAATAGACATAAAAAATGAAAATGTATAAACACACAGATAGATAGACAGACATACAGACAGATAGATAGTTTGATAGATAAACATTTTGACAAATAGATTCATAATTAGATAGATAGATATATAGATAGATAGATAAATAGATAAATAGAAAAAAGATAAATAGATATATATATATTAATTTATTTATATATATATGTAGACTAATAGATAGATAGGTAGATATATAGATTAATAGAAAAATTAATTGAAAGATTATTAAACAGATTGATACACAAATAGATATATAGAAAGATCGATAAATAAACAGATGTATAGAGATATAGATAGACATAGAGATAGAAAGATGGAAAGATAGATAGATAGATTCATTATTAGAAAGATAGATAGACAGAAAGATAGACAAACAGATAGATAGATAGATAGTAGTCAGACAGACAGATAGATATAAATAGATTGACATATTTATAATCAGATAGAAAGATAGATAAATGTATAAAGATAAAGATAGAAAAAAAGATAGACATATAGATAGAAATATAGATAGATAGAGAGATAGAAAAATAGAAACACAGATATATAGATAGATAGATTGATAGATAGATTGATTGATACATAGATAGATAGATAAATAGATAGACTAAAAGATAAATATAAAGATAAATATAAAGATAAATATAAAGATAAATATAAAGATAAATATAAAGATAAATAGAATGATAGATAGAAAGATAGACAGACAGATAAATAGATAAAAAGATAGATAATCAGATAGATAGAAAGATTATATATTAAAAAATAGATAGAGAGATAGACACATGGATAAACAAATAGATAGATAGATTAATAGAAAGATTTAGCAATAGATAGATAGATAAATAGACAAATAGCTAGATTGATTAATACAAAGAATGTTAGATAGATTAATAGACGAATTAATGGATAAATTTATAGAAAGATTGATATGTAGATTTATATACAAATTGATAGATAGATTTATAGATACATAGATAGTCATATTAATAGATTGACAGAAAAAAAAGATAGATAACATATAAATAGATAGATATTTGATTGATAGATAGATAGACATATAGAAAGACAAATAGATAATTAGATTTTTAGATAGAAAGATAGAATGATAGATAGACTGATAGATAGATTGATAGATAGATATATACATAGATGATAGACAGATAGATAAATAGATAATTAACTAGATAGATAGACAAATAGATAGATAAATAGATTAATAGATAGATTAATAGATAGATAGACATAAAGATAAATAGATTGTTTAATTGATAGATAGATAGACATATAGATAAAAAAATAAATAGACAAATAGATAAATATATAGAATGCTAGATTGATAGATTCATATATTGACATAAATTCATAGATAGATACATAGATAGATATAGATTGATATAAAGATAGAAAGACATATTTAAAGACAGACATAGAGTTTTATAAATAGATAGATAGAGTAATAGATAGATAGAAAGATAGTCAAATCTATAAACAAATAAATAGACAGAAAGTACGATAGATAGAAGACAAATATATAGAGAGATATAGATAGATATATAGATATAAAGATAGATAAGCACTTAAATAGATAGATAGATAGATAGACAGAAAATAGATAGATAGAAAGATAGATAAAAACATAAATAGAAAGATATATAGATACATATATAGATAGAAAGATAGACATATAGATAAATAGAAAATAGATAGAAAGATAAATAAGTAAATAAGCAGATGGATTGTATCATTGATAGATAGACAGTTTGGAATCTATTTATAGACAAATAGATAGACATATAGAAATACAAATATATAGACAGATAGATAGACAAATAAATAGAAAAAGAAAGATAGATTGATTGGTAGATAAAAAGTTAGAAAGATAAAAAGATATATAGAAAGATACATAGATAGATAGATAAATTTATAAATAGATTGATATATAGTTTTAAAACTAGATCAATAGATAGATAGATAGATACATAGCCAGATTGATAGATAAATTGATTGATAGACATATAGATAGATAAATAGATAGATAGATAGATCAAAAGACAAATAGATAGATAGATCGATCAAAAGACAGATAGATAGATAGATAGATAGATAGATAGCCGGATCGATAGACAAACAGATAGATAGGGAGGTAGATAGATTGATAGATTGATAAATAGATAGATAGACAAACAGACATATAGATAGATAGATAGATAGACAAATTGATAGATTGATAGATAGAAAGATAGATTAATAGATAGACTGTCATATAGATAGATATAGAGATAAATATATAGATAGATAGATTAACAGATATAAATATAAAAAGACAAACAAATAGAAATAAAGAAAGATAGATAAATAGGAAAATAGATAGATAGGTAGATAGATAGAGAGATAAACCAAAAATAGTTATATAGATAGATAGAAAATAAATATATAAATAGATAGATAGAAAGATAGATGGACATATATATAGATAGATAAAAAGATTATTATACAATTAGATAGACAGATAGATAGATAGATATATAGATAAATAGATAGATAGACAAACAACTAGATAGACTGATTAATAGTCAAATAAAAAGATGGACAAATAAATGAGTGGACAGATAGGGAAAGTGATTAACAAACATATTGACATACAAATAGACAAATAGATAGATAGACATACAGACATACATATATATAGATAGATAGACAATTTGGTAGCTCATTGACAGACAAATAGATAGATACATAGAAAGATAGTAATATAGATATACATATAGATAGATAGATAGACAGATAGATAGATAGATAAAAAATATATAGATAGATAGACAATTTGATAGACAAATTGATGGAAAAATTTATAGAAAAATTGATAGACAAGTTGATAGCCAGATTGATACATAGATTAATATATAGAATTAGAGATAGATAGATATACAGATAGATTGATTAATAGATATAAAGATTTATAGGAAAATAGGTTCTTTGATAGATACACATATATATAGACAAATAGATAAACAAATACAAAGATAGATAGATAGATAAATAGATAAAAGATAGATATATGCATAGACAGATAGATAGATAAATAGATAGATATATAGAAAATAGATAGATAGACAAATAGATAAATAGAAAAATAGACAAATAGATATATAGAAAGACAGATTGATCAACATATAGATAGATAGATAGATATATATATATATAGATAGATAGATAGACAAAAACATAAATAAAAAACATAGACAGATAGATTTGTAGAAAAATAAACATAATGATAGACATAAAGATAGACAAATAGATAGATAGATAAATATATTTTTAGATAGATAGATAGACACGTAAATAAATAGATAGATAGTCATATAAATATATAGATAGTTAGTTAGAAAGATTGATAGACATATAGATATATAGATAGATTGATTGATTGAAAAATAGATAGATAGATAGAAAATTAGATAGATAGATTGATACGTAGATATAGAGATAGAGAGACAAATAGATTAATAGTTAGATAGACATAGATAAAGGCTAAAAGATAGATAGAAAAATTGATAAATAGATTGAGATATATATAGACAAATAGATAGAAAGATAAATAGACTATAAATAGATAGATTGAAACATAGACAAATAGATATACATATAGATACTAATATATATATATAGATGAATAAACATATAGATAATAAGATATATAGAAAGAAGACATATAAATAGTAAGATAAATAGACAGATAGATTAACAAATAAATAGATGGATATATTGATCTATATAAAGACTGATAGATAGATAGATAGATAAATAGACAGTTAGATAAAAAGATTAACTGATAGATAGATTAGTTAATAGACAAATTACTAACATATATACACAAATATATACATATATAGATAACTAGATAAATAGACAGATAGATAGAATGATAGATAGTTATATATAAAGATAGATAGACAAATATATATACAAATATATAGATAGATAGGTAGAAATATAGAAAGAAAATAGATAGACTAATATAAAGATAGATAGAGAAATAGATAAGTAGTGATGCAGATAGTTAGTAAGGTAGACAAATTATCAAAAAATAAAGATAGTCAGGTACACAGATAGACAGCCAGACAAATTGACAAATAGACAAGAATATAGGTAATCAAACTTATAGATAGATAAATAGACAAATAGACAAGGAAACAGATAGACAGATATTAGATAGATAGATAGCTAGTTTTATATACTTATTGATAGACATATTAATAGACATATAGATGGATTGATTGATAAATATATTGATAGAGAGATATATAGAAAGATATATAGATAGACAAATAGATATATAGATCGATATATAGATAGATAAATAGACATATAGAGAGACAATTAGATAGATAGATAGACTGATAGATTGAAAAATAGATAAATAGATAAATAGATAAATAGATATATAGATAGAAAGATAAAAACACAGATAGTGAGACAAATTAATAGATAGATTTATAATTAGATTGATATAAAGTTTGATAGATATATTAAAAGACATATTGATAGATATATTTATAGATAGATAGATTGATTGATTGATTGACATATAAAAAATTATATAGATAGACAAATAGATAAACATATAGACAGACATATATATAAATTGATAGAGAGATTGATAAATAAATAGTTAGATAGATAGATAGATAATACATAGATTATTAGATAGATAGATAGACAGATTAATAGAGAGATAAATAATAGATAGGTAGACAGATAGATAGATAAATAGATAGAAAGATAGATAGATTGATTGATTGATAGACAACTAGATAGACATATAGATTGATACATATATAGACAAATAGATAGATAGATAGAAAGATTGATAGATAGACATATTGAAAGATAGAAAGATAGAGAGATAGAATGATACAGATAGAAAGAAGATAGATAAAAATATAGCTATACATATAGCTAGACAGACATATAGACATATAGATATATAAATTGGTATTTAGATTAATAGATAGACATATAGATAGATAGAAAGAGAAATAGATAGACGTATAGATAGATAGATGATAGATATATAATTAGATAGAAAGATAGATAGATATATAGAATGAAATCTAAAACAATAAAATGATAGACATATTAATAGATTGATTGATAACAATTTGATAGACTATTTGAAAGACATATTGATAGCCAGATTGAAAGATAGATTCTTAGATAGATTGATAGACAAATTGAAATCTAGATGGTTAGACAAATATAATGATTAATTAATAGACAGATTGATAGACAGATAGATAGTTAGATAGAAAGATAAAGAGATAAATATATAGATAAATAGATAAACAGACAGATTGATTGACTAATAGATAGACAAATAGATAGACATACATACAGATTGATAGATAAATAGATAGATAGGTAGACATATAGATAAACAAATAGAGAGCTAATTGAAAGACAGATAATAGACAGATAGATAGACATATAGAAAGTCAAATAGATAGATAGATATATTGACAAAATGATAGACATAAAGAAATATAGTTAGATAGATATACATATAAAAAGATAGAGAGATAGAAAAATAGATAGGAAGATAGATTGAGTGATAGATAGATAGATAGACAGATTAATAGACATATAGTTAGATAGATTGATAAAAAAATTGATAGATTGATTGATAAATATATTGATTGATAGATTGATATATAAAATGATAGACAATATGATAGACAAATAGTTGGACAAATTGATAGACATTTTAATATATAGATAGATAGATATATATATATATATATATATATATATAGATCGATAGATAGTTAAATAAATATATAGAAAGTAAAAGATATAGATATATTATTAGATAGATTGATAAAATGATAGATAGAAAGATAGATAACAAAAAGTAAAGGAGACAGATAAACAAATAGATAGATAGATAGATAGATAGATAGATAATTTTTAGTCAGTTTGATAGATAAATTTGATAGACATACAGATGAAATGTTTGATAAATATCTTGATAGAGAGATAGATAGAAAGATAAAAAAATAGACAAATATATCGGCAGATTGATAATAGATAAACATATAGATAGAAAGATTGATTGACAGATAAATAGACACATTAATAGATAGATTGATATTCAAATTGATAGAAGGATTGATAGACATATTGATAGATAGATTGTTAGATAGATTTATTAGAAATAGATAGATAGATATATAGATAAAAAAATATATGGATAGACAGATAAGTAGATAGATAAATAGATTGATTAATTTTTAGTTAAATAGATAGTTAGATAGATAGATAAACATATATATAGATATATTATTAGATACTCATATAGATAGAAAGATATATTGATACGTAATATATAGATAGATAGATACAAAGATAGAAAGATAGAAAGAATAATAGAAAATAGATATATAGTTAGACTGATAGATACATCATTTGATACTCAAATAGATAAATGCAAAGAGAGATAGAAAGATATATAGAAAGATAAACAGATAGATAGAAAGATAGAAAGAAAAACAAATAGATTAACACATAACTAAAGAGAAAAATAGAATAATAGAAAGATAGATAGGTAGATGGGTAGATCGACAATTAGAGATATGATAGATAGATAGACAAATAGGTCGACAGATAGATCGATAGATAGATAGATAGAAAGATAGACACATAGATAAACAAAATGATAGATTTATTGATAGATAGATTGATAGACAAATTGATAGATAATATAGGTAGATTAATTGATAAATATATAGATTTAAAGAATGATAGATAGATTGAAAGTCAAATTGATATGTAGATGGATAGAAAAATCGATTTACAATTGATTAACATATAGATAGATAGTTAGAAAGACAAAAAGATAGATATATAAATAGATATATAGATAGTAGATAGACAGATAGATCGATAGATAGACAAATAGATATAAGACAGATAGATAGATAGATAGATAGACAGATAGATATACATATAGATAGACATATAGATAGACAAATAAATAGAAAATAGATAGATAATTTATTAGATAGATAGATAGTCATATAGATTTAGAAATAGATAAATAGATAGATAGAAGCAACAATAGATAGACATATAGATATATAGATAGTTATAGATATAAAATGTTAGATAGATAGACAGATTGAAAGATAGATATATTCATATATAGATAGATAGATAGATAGATAGACACATAAATAGAAAGATAGATAGACAAATAGATAGACCAATAGATATATAGATAGATACATAGATTTATACATAGATTGATAGACAAATTGATAGACAGATTGATAGATAGATTGATAAATAGATTGATAGACATATTGATTGATAAATTGTTAAATATATTGATTGTCAGATTCATATACAAATTTCTATACATTTTGATATTCATATAGTTAGACAAATTGATAGGCAGATTGATTGTCAAATAGATAAATATATAGATAGATAGATCAATTGACAGATAGAAAAACAGATAGATAGATAGATACATAGACAGATAGATTGATAGATAGATAAATAAATAAATAAATAAATATATATATATATATATATTAATATATAAAAATTAATATATATTAATTGATATGTAGATTATTAGATGGATATATAGAAAGATAGATATACACATAGATATATTGATATATAAATTAATATATAGACAGACATATAGATAGACAGATAGATAAAAAAATAGATTGATAGATTATTAGATAGATATACTGATAGATAGATAGATAGATAGTAAAATAGATAGACAAATAGATAGACAAATAGATAAACAGATAGATAGATAGATAGATATATAAATAGAAATATAAATAGGTAGATAGATAGATAAATAGATAGATATATCAAAAGACAAATACATAGATAGATACAATGATTAAAAGATAAATAGATAGATAGATATATAGATAGATAGACTAATAGATAGAAAGATAGATACACATATTGATACAAAGATTGATAGAAAGATAGATATATAGATAGATAGATAGTAAGAAAGATTTATAGACAGATAGATAGATAGATAGTTAGACAAATTGATAGAAAGATTGATACATAGATAGATAGACAAATAAATACATAGATTGATAAATAGATTGATAGACATATAAATAGATAGGTAGATATATTAATAGACATATAAATAGATAGTCAGTCAGACAAATAGTAAGTTAGATAGAAATTTTAGTAGATAGATAGTAAAGTAGAAAGATAAAAATCCAGATAGATCAACAAACAAATGGGTAGATAGATAGTCAGACTAATAGATAGATAGATAGATAAACAAATAGAATGAGAGATAGACAGATAGATATAGAGATAGATAGATAGTTTTATAGATATATTGATAGACAGAAAGATTGATAGATTGATAAATATATTGATAAATAAACAGATATATACACATTTAGATAGACATATAGATAGACTTATAACTAGATAGATAGATAGACGTATAGTTATATAGATAGAAAGATAGATAGATCTACAGATAATATATAGATAGATAGAGAGATAGACATGTAGATAAAAAAATAAAATAGATATATAGACAAATTAATCGATAGATTGATAGTAAGATTGATAGACAGATAGATAGACATATAGATAGAAAGATTGATATAAAGATAGATAGATAAATTGATTGATTAATGATAGAAAGATAGATTGATATTTAGATAAACATATAGATAGATAGATAGATAGATAAATAGACATATTCTTAGACAAATAGATAGATAGATATATATATATAGATATATATATATATATATATATATATTATACTGTTAGATAGATAAATATATAAATAGAGAGATAATAAATAGATAGATAGATAGACAGATAGATAGGCAGATAGATAGACTGATAGATAGAACGAAAGATAGATAGATAGATAGATAGACCAATAGATAGACAGATAGATAGGGAGATAGATAGATAGTAAGATAGATTGTTACATAGATAGATAGAAATATTGATAAAATGATAGATAGAAAGATAGATTGATAGATATATAGAAAGTTTAATAGATAGATAGATAGAAATATAGATAAATTGATAGATAGATATATAGATAGATAGATTTACTGATAGGTAGAGAGCACTACCAAAAAATCCCAAATAACTAGGGAAGATTCCCTAGCTAAATGTGGTTTTTCCATCACTAAAATGGATATAACGAAGGATTTACGGTGAATCCTTTCCCAATATAAAGTTATTGTCACAAAAATTAACAAGTAAATATATTCCATACCAAAACTAGCGAGGGAAAATTCCCTAACTATATTAGCGAGGAAATTTTCCCTAGCTAAATTAGCTATGGAAAAATCTTTAGCTATTTCATTCCAAGATTAATTTCCCATTTTTAATTTTTTATATAAAATTTAATTATATATTTTAAATTTTTTATGTTAAATTTAATAAAAACATAAACTATAAACCATTTTAAATAATTAACAAAAAATAAAATCAATTAAAAAAATATTCTTGTATAATATGTTAAATTGTTAAAATAGAAACATAACAAAACTTGAATAGATCTTATTCTTCATCAATGTATCTCATGAGAGTGGATAAAGTATAATCTATCCGTGAAATTAACATTGCTTTCTCTCTCCCAGCTCATCAATATCTACATACTACACTAGCACCATAGCATGTTCCTCCATGTCCATCTGCATTGCTTCATTTAGTTCTAGTCTGTATTTCCTTTCCACTGCCAATTCCTTCCTTTTATCTACCATTGCCCTTTTTGTATCTAGTTGCTCTTCAATTAGTACTTTTTTTAACCTTGCGATCGGTTGCATGTATGTATGTGCCTATGTGTGTGTGTAAACACTGACGCATGAACTTTCATGCAAATATACATACCATCAAAGACAATAGAAGGAAATAATCTAGGGCTTTAAAACACTATTATATGTATTTCAGGCATGCTCAGCATCATCTAGTTCTTTTTCCTCTAGTACTCTAAGCAGATAAAGAATATTGTTATACCTGCACATGGAGCATAACATGTTACATTTCCAAACTAATAAAGAACACAACAATGCCACTGATAAATAGATAGACTAGCACATGCAACACCAACTACCATTTGCTAGAAATGTCATATGACTAGATAATCTTGAGCTTATTTTTAAATTACCAAATCAAGATTTCACGAAGATTTTCAGTGAACTGCCCATCAAAATATTCTTCTGTGTTGCCCAGCTTCATGCATCAGTCCATGGTTAATTTTAAGAAAGTTAGAAAAGAATTTTGTATGGAAATAATATGTTTTAAATAAGAATTCCAAAATATGATGCTTGATTGAAAAATATTACCAAACTAGTGTTTTGGAAATAGCATGACAATTGCCGTCATTGTGAACGATGGTCATTGCCATGCTATTGAATTTTAAAAATGAAGACCTTTATCAATGTCTACCTCGCTTGATGATGTCGAATTTAGGTTTAAATTTGGTTTTGACATGAGTTCCAATTTGGATTCATTTATGCTTTCAATATTACATATTGGCCAAATAAATTTCAAGTGTGCGGCCATGTAAGTTGATGGTTTGATCAAGAGATGATGTAGAAAAGGAAGATGAAGAAGATGAATTTAACTTGTTGGTTTTATTTAGATTGAAATGGAGAAGCCACTTATGGCAAGCATCCCTTGATTTGTTGAAGTTGATAGGATCACTCTAAATCATGATTAAAGAAAAAAAACAAATCATTTAATAAGAATAAGAGGGTTTAGATACATTCGAGTATGAAAAGACCATATTTCATATTTAATAAAACAATTAGGCATCTTATCATCACCCCACTTTTCTTCTTTATACCACTGGATCCACGATGACAAACTTGAACTAGTAGAACATGCAGAAATGAACTCATGGTTTTGAAATTGAGTTTCTTTGTAGATTTTAATGGAGTAATTGGGACTGCATGTTGTGCTTTTTGTAAGTAATCTAGATACAATCTTTTTCCAGCCAAAGCCACTCTCACATGTAGATGTTTTGCTCTTACACCCATTTTTCTTCTTTTTTAAAACTTAGTCAAATGCGTGACTAGTAAGATATGAAGTGTTTATGCACACATATATACAATAGTTGACACGATGGTACCTATGAATAAGTGTGTGGGTGTCTTTGTTTGTGCATGTCTTTGTGGGTGTGTATTTGAGTCATTGATGGATATCATAAGTGATAGATATATCACACTAAAGTAATCTGAGAAAAAAAAATAAAAAAAATTGGTCTACCTGTTGAGATTGAGGCTAAGATTCAGGCTTCCAACTGGAATAGTGACTGGATAAAGTTCGTAAATAGTCTCCAGAGAGGGAAAGCCTGCTTTAAACTTAATGCAAGTTTGGAATGTGGCGATTCCCATGAGACATACTCTTCCAGCCTCGTCGCTTATACCATAGATCAGACTTTGCATCTTTGTGATAATGTACTCTGTAATGTTGTTACCTGCTTGCCAACTATAATTTGGTCAGATATCACAGACTCATTTAAGATCACCCACATATAAAACAACTTCTCTACTCGAATAATCATCTACGATGCACTTAAGCTCCATAAATTTTTGGCAAATATCTACTTTTGAATGATTCATTAAAGAGAACAGAGGAAATGTTACAAATCTAATCATTTCCATTTTCTTCCTCACTCCTCTGACTACGCTCTCTATGCTTGCCACACACTCTCCCATAATCACTATGTTTTTTTATTCCTCTCCATCACTGATAAAATCCTCATCACATCTTCAATCTTTTTCAGTGTTTCTAATGGCGAGATAAAGTCCTTAGGTAATGGTTCAAATTGACTAAAAGAAAGAAATTGAGGAGGAGGAGAGTTGGCTACGGTAAGAGGTTTTATGGCTTCTTTCAGGTATGCATTTTAGAGAATTGGAGTGATATTGGAAGTAGTAGCCAAGGTGGTGGATGTACTTCTAGAACAAATATTCACAAATATGGTTTGTTCAACTTTGATTTTCACTAGGTTGCATACCACACACTCTATCGTCATTCTCAAATCCTCCATTTTAAACTTTTTAAAATTCAATAACCAACATTCATAATGCTGGCCTTTGATTTTTAAAAATTTAATATCATGGCAATGACCATCATTCATAATGATGTAAATTGCCACGCTATTTCTCAGATGCATTAGTTTGGTAATAATTTTCTAACTAGCATTATATTTTGGATTTTTTATTTAAAACATATTATTTCCATACAAAACTCATTAGAAAGTGCCAAACAAAAGAGAAATGATAGTTGAAATGACAATACGTTGTGTGGTATTGAATTTTTTCCCACCAATAGGTTCATATAAAAATCCACCGAAACATGGAAATCTGAAAGAAACTAAAGAAATAAATGAGAAAAAAATTACAATGCATAAGAAAAGAATACAAGGTAGCTCACTTTTGTATTCCATTTCACACTTGAGTTTTACAATGACCATCTTTCCGGTCAAGTTGTTAAGAAAAGGCTTGGGATTAATGGGGATGGTTTGCAACATTCAGCAATAAAAAAACTAATGAACTATGTTATCATGCACGTATGCATTAGATATTTCTCTACAATTACTTAAAAATGCATAGGCATGCATATATGCAATATACATGCATACAACATGAATATAGTATAACTATATGTGTACAAACACACACACGCACACCCTATTTCCCTATCTTCTCATTTTTTTATCTTGTCCATATATTGCACGTTTCTTGTTCAATTGAATTATTGATGCATAAAAATGGTTATTACCAAAAATCAAAAAAAAATCTAATATATCAATCTATCTATTCATCTTTATATTTAATTATCTATCTATCTTTATATCTATCTATGTATCTTTCTGTTTATGTATCTGTCTATTTATCTTTCTATCTAACTAACAAACTATCTATCTATCTAATTATCTATCTATATATGAATCTATCTATCCATTTGTCTATCTATTTTTTTATCTATCTGTCTATCTACCTATTTATCCATCAATCGATCTATCTATCTATCTATTTTTTATCTATATAGCTATCTGTCTATTAGTTTGTCTATGTATCCATTTATCTTTCTAATAATTTGTCTATCTATCTATCTATCAAAATATCAATATATCGATATATATGTGTCTCTATCTATCTATCTATATGTCTATTTATCTTTCTATCTATTTTTCTAACTCTCTATCTATCAATATGTCTATCTATCTATCTATTTATCAATATTTCTAACTATTTCATTATTTATCTATCTATCTATTTGTCTTTCTATCTATCAGTCTATCTATCTATAATTCTATCTAACTATCTATTTATCCATCTATCTATCTATCTATTATTCAATCTATCAATATGTATTTCTATATGTCTATAAATCTATCTATCTATATATTTATCTCCCTATATGTCTGTCTATCTTTCTATCTATTTTTATATCTATTTGATTATCTATCTAATTATAAATCAGTCAATCTATCTATCTATTAATATGTCCTTCTATCTTTATCTATTTGTCTATATATCTATCTATATGTTTATCTATCTATATATCTATCAGGCAATTGATAAGTCTATTAAATTATCTATCTATCTATCTATCTATCTATCTCTCTGTCTATTTATCTTTCTATCTAACAACATGACTATCTATCTATTTATATATCTATCTATTTATCTATTTATTTATTTATCTATCTATCTATCTTTCAATCTAATTGTATATCTATCTTTCTATCTAATTATCTATTAATCTATCTATAAATTTGTGTTTCTAACTGTCTATCTATCCATCTATCTATTTGACTATCTATCTATTTATATACATATTTATCAATCTATATATCTATATGTTTATATAATTGTCTATCTATCTATCTCTATATCTATCTATATATATATATCTATCTATCTATCATTTTGTATGACTATCTCCTTTTCTATCTTTCTATCTATATGTCTATATATATATATTTATCTATATATTAGTCTATCTATTTGTTTATATATTTATATATCTATCTATCTATCTATCTAACTGTGTCTCTGTCTATCTATCGATCTATCGATCTATCTAGTTATCTATCAGTTGATCTATCAATCTTTATATCAATCTATTTGTCAATGTATCTAATAATCAATGTTTAAATCTTCATATCTATTTGTTTAAATATTTGTCTATCTATCTATCTATCCATCTATCAATCTATCTATTTATTTGTTTAAATATATTATCATCAATGTGTCTATCTATCTGTCTATCTATCTGTCTATCTATTTGACTATCTATCTATTTATTTATTTATCTATTTGTTTGCCAATCTATCTATTTATGAATCTCTCTATCTATTTATAAATATGTCTATCTATTTATTAATGTAACTATATATTTATCGATCTATCTATCTATCTAATAATCTTTATATCTATTTATCTATCAGTATATCTTTCTTTCTATCCATCTATCAATCAATCTATTTACTGTCTATTTTTCTATCTATTTGTATATATATCTATTTATATATCTATCTATGTATCTATAAATATGTCTATTTATCTATCTGTCTATATATCTATCAATCTATATCTGTCTATGTATAAGTCTATCTATATGTCTATCTATTTTGTTAAATATCTGTCTATCTTTCTGTATTCCTATATGTCAATTTATTTGTTTATCTATTTGTATATCTATCTGTCTATTTGACTATATAATATTATATTTATCTATCTATTTATCCAACTATCTTTATCTTTCTATCAATATTTTTATCAAACTATCTATCTATCTTTTTATCTATAAATCTATCTATCTATCGATCTATTTAATAATATATCAATCAATTAATCAATCTCTTTAGCTATCTATCTATGTTTCTATCCAACTATTTGTATATCTATTTGTATAACTATCTATCAATCTCTCTGTATATTTATCTATCTATCTATCTATTTGTCTATCTTTCTGTCTATCAATCTATTTATCTATATGTCAATCAATCAATCAATCTATCTAACTATTTGTAAAATCTATCTGGTTATTTATTTATATGTCTTTCTATAAATCTATCATTTAATCTATCTATCTATCTTATATGTCTATCTATCTGTGTATCTATCGTTCTATCTATTTGTCTATTATCTCTCTTTCTATCTATCTATTTATCTGTCCATCTATCTATCTATTTATCTATCTATCTATCTTTAATTTATCTTTCTATCTATCATTCTATTTTTATGCATATCTATCTGTCTATCTATGTATCTTTTTATCTATATTTCTATCTATCTATATTTTTATCTGTCTATCTATCTATTTATCAAACTATTTATCAATCTATCTATGAATCTATGTATCATTTTTTCTATCCTACTATTTATATATATATATCTATCTATCTATCTATTTATTTGTCTATTTATTTATATATCTCTCTATTTCTATGTCTATATAGTTATCTATCTATTTATCTATCAATCAATCATTCTATCTATCTTTCTATCTATATATCTATTTATCTAACTATCTATCTATCAGTCTATCTACCTATTTATCTATCATGTCTATCTATCTATCTATCTATCTATCTATCTCTCTATTTATGTATCTAACTATCTATCTTTTTATCTATTTTTCTATCTTTATGTCTATCTATTTGTCTATTAATCTATCAATTAATCTATCTATCAATTTGTCCATCACTCTTTCTATCAATTTATCTTTATATCTATCTATGTATCTTTCTTTAAATCTTTCAAACTTTTTCTCTATCTATTTGTCTATGTATTTGACTATCTATCTATCTGTCTATCTATCTATCTATCTATCTGTCTTTCTATCTATTTTTTTATCTATTTTTTATCCATATATATATATATATATATCTCTTTCTATCAGTCTGTCTATTTCTTTATCTAATTATCTGTCTATCTAACTATTTATTTTCTTTCTATTTATCTATCTATCTCTTTATATATCTATCTATTTTTTTTCCTATCTATTTGTCAATCTATATAACTATCTATATGTCTTGCTATCTATTTTTATATATATTGATCCCTCTATCTATTTATCTCACTTTCTATTTGTCTATCAATTAGTCTTACAATTTTTCTTTCAATTTATTTATTAATCTATCTATCCAACTATCTATTTATATGTCAACCTTTCTATCTATCTATTTGTCTATTTATCTATCTATTTGTCTATCCATTTATCTGTCTATCTATCTATCTATCTTTCTTTTAATCTATCTACCTTTCTATTTGTCGATCTATATGGCTATATATATATATATATATATATTTTTATTTATTTATTTATATCTATATATTTAACTATCTATCTATCGATATGACATTCTACATTCTATCAGTTTATCTATCTATCTATTTATCAGTGTATATATATATATATCTCTCTCTCTATATGTTTATATATCTATCAATCTATCTTTATATCTAACTATCTATTTGTCTATCGGTCTATCTATTTATTTGTCTATCTATCTATCTATATTTTTATCTAATAATCTATCTATCTATGTGTCTATCTATTTATCTATATGTCTATCTATATATCTATCTATCTCTGACTATCAATCAATCTATCAATTTGTTTATCCAACTTTCTATCTATTTGTATAACCATCTATCTATCTGTCTATCTATCTGGATGTCTGTCTAGCTGTCTATCCTTTTGTCAAACTTGTTATCTATCTATCTATCTATCTATCTTTATATCTATCTATCTATCGATCTATCTATCTATATATTTGTATATCTATCTATCTATTTAGCTATCTATTTGTCTATATATATTTTTTTATCTATCTATTTTTCTATCAATTTTTCTATCTATCTATGTATCTATCTGTCCATCTATCTATTTATCAATCTCTCTTTCTATCTATTTATCTGTCTGTCTATCAATATTTTTATCAATTTGTATATTAATCTACATTTCAGTCAATCTTTCAATCTATCTTTCTATTTGTCTATTTATGTGTATATCTATATGTCTATCTATCTATACATCTATCTATCTATTTATCTATTTATCTATCTACCTACCTATCTATCTATCTATCTATATCTTTATATATTTGTTTATCAATCTATATATATATATATATATATATATATATATATATATATATATATATATATATATCTCTGTCTATCTATCTTTCTATCTATTAATCAATTTATTTTCTATGAATCTATCTATTTATATATCAATCTTTCTATCAATTAGTCTATTAATCTATCTATCTATGTATCTATATCTCTATCTATCTATCTATCAGTCAAATAATATATATATATATATATATCTATCTATCTATCTATCAAACTATCTTTCTGCCATTTTATTTGTTTATCTATTTGTATTTCCATCTGATTATCTATCTATATATTTAACTATCTATCTGTCTATATATCAGTCTATCTATCAGTCTATATATCTATCAATCTAATTTTCTATCAATCCATCTATCTATTTATCTTTCAATCTATCTATCTATCTCTCTATCTATGTATCTATTAATCTATCTATCTATCTATATATGTATATGTATATCTATTCATCTATCTATCAGTCTAATAATCTATTTATCTATCTATTTGTTTATCTATTTGTTTACCTATCTTTCTATCAATCTTTATATCTATTTGTCTACTTATCTATCTATCCATCTATTTGTCTATATATCTATATATCTATTTACCTATTTTTCTGTCTTACTATTTTTTTTATCTATCTATCTTTCTTTCTTTCTATTTATCTATCTATCTATCTATCTGTATAATAATATATCTATCTATCTATTTATCTTTTTATTTGTCTATATATCTATCTAGATGTCTATCTATTTGTCTATCTATCTATCTATTAATCTATCTAATAATCTATATATTTGTCTATCTATAAATCATGCTATCAATCTTTCTATAATTCTATATTTCAATCTTTCTATCAATCTATATATCCATCTGTCTATCAATCTTTCTATTTATCTAGTATCTATTTTTATATCTTTATATCTTTCTATCTATTTTTCTATCTATCTATTTATTTATCTATCTATCTGGATATCTATTTGTCTATATATCTATATAGCAATTTGTCTATCTATTTTTCTATTTATATATATCTATCTCTCTATCTATCTGTCTATCTTTATGTCAATCTATCTGTCTACCTATATGTCTAATAATATGTATATTAAACTATTTATCCAATTGTCTATCTATCTATCTGTAAATAAATCAGTCTATATGTCTGTCTATCTATCTATCTATCTTTTTTTCTTTCTATTTGTCTATCTATTTATCTATCTATATGTATGTCTGTCTAGCTATCTATCTATATATACAACTATCTGTTTATCAATTGATCTATCTATAAATTTGTCTTTCAATATATCTTTCAATATGTTTATCAATCTATCTATAAATTATCTATCAATCTGACTATCACTTTATCTATCAGTCTGTCTTTCAATTTGTGTATCAATATGTATATTACTCTGTCTATCAATCTATCTATAAATATATATATCAATCAATCTATCAATTAGTCTATCTATATTTCTATCTATCTGACTTTTTGTTTATCTATCTATCTAATTGTCTATCTATCTAAGTATTAATTTTTCTATCTTTTTGACTATTTATTTGTCTATCTATCTATATGTCTTTCTGTCTGTCTATTTGTCTATTTATCTAAATATATGACTATATATCTATCTATCTATCTAACTTTCTATTTGTCTATTTTTCTATATGTTTGTCTGTTAGCTAATGTAATTATGTATCTGTATGTATGTCTCTCTATTTGTATATCTATCTATAGGTCAGTTTGTTTGTCTGTCAATCTGTTTGTCAGTCAATATGTCTATCTATCTAGCTATCTATTAGTCAGTCATTATGTCTATCTATATTTCCTTCTATTCTTCTATCTATTTTTCAATCTACCAAACTGTCAGTATACGTGACTATCTATCCACCTAACTATCAGTCTTCTTGACTTTTTGTCTACCTGACTGACTATCTGTATATCTGTCTGTATTAGCAACTTTCTATCTATTTATTTGTCTATTTGTCTATCTTTCTATCTATCTTTCTATTTTTCTATCTATCTGTTAGTATATCTATTAGTCAGTCTATCTGATAGTTTATTAGTGTGCTAGTCTAACAGTCTATTAGTATGTATATATGTTAGTATGTCAGTTTGAAAATCATTTAATTTATCTATATGTTTATCTGTCTATGTGTCTATGTGTCTATCTATGTATTTATCTATATTTCTATCTCTCTATCTCTCAATATCTATATATCTCTATCTATCTATCTATCTCTCTATCTTTCTATTTTGCTATCACTTATTCTATATCTATTTATCTTGCAATATCATTATCTTTCTATCTCTTTTACTATCTATCTATCTATTTCTTTATCTTTCTATCTTTATATATCACTTTCTCTCTATCTCCATATCACTCTAGCTCTATATCTCTTTATTTCTATATCTTTCTATCTCTATATATCTTTATATCTTAATATCTTTATTTCTTATCTATTTATCTCTATATCTTCATATCTATCTAGCCCTATATCTCTCTATTTTTATATCTTTATATCTCTATATATATATATATATCTTTATTTCTAATTTAGTTATATATATATATATATATATATATATATATCTCTCTCTCTCTCTCTATCTATCTACAACTCTATATTTCTATCTCGCTATCAAATGAAATACCTATCTACCTAGCTACCTACCTACCTAGTTGTATGTGTATCTATCTATATGTCTACCGACATATCTATCTATATGTCTGTCTATTTGTCTATCTTTATATTTCTCTATCTGTCTTTCTATTTATCTATCTTTGTGTCTCTCTATCTCTCTGTCTATTTCTCTTTCTTTCTAACTATCTCTCTATCTATCTTTCTAACTCTCTAATTATATTTCTATATATTTTTCTATCTCACTATCTATCTCTCTAATTATAAGACTTTCTATCTATATACCTATGTGTTTATCTATCTATCTATCTATATGTCTACCTGTCTATCTATCTATCTATCTATCTATTTATCTGTCTAACTATCTATTTGTCTATTTGTCTATGAGTCTATCTATCTATCTATTTGTTTATCTATCTTTTAGCCTATTTATATATCTATCTATCTATTATCTATCTCTAATACTGTCTATCTATATATCTATATATCTATCTGTCTGTCTGTCTTTTTATTTATCTATCTATGTGTTTATTTGTCTATTTGTCTATTTGTCTATCTGTCTTTCTATCTTTATGTCTATCAATATTTGTGTCTATATGTCTATCTATATATCAATCTATCTATGTATCTAATTATATATCTGTCAATCTGTCTATCTATCTAACTTTCTATCTTTCTATCTGTCTATAAGTCTATCTATCTCTAAATCTATCTATATATGTATGTGTTTATGTGTTTATTTGTCTATCAATCTATATGTCTCTCTATTTATCTATCAAACTATATATTTGTCTATATATCTATTTTTATATCTATATATATTTATATTTGTCTATTTTTTTATTTATCTATTTGTCTATCTTTATTTTTGTCTATGTCTATCTGTATATATGCCTATCTATATATCTCAATATCTATCTATATCTCTATCTATATATCTATATATATGTCTGTTTGTCTATCTTTATATCTATCTTTTTATCTGTCTATATGTCTATTTGTCTATCTATATATTTGTCTATCTATCTATCTATTTTTTTTACAATCTATCTATTAATTTATCTATTTTTGTCTATTTGTATATATGTTTATTTATCTATCTATATATCTATGTGTTTAACTGGTTATCTATCTTTCTAATATGTGACTATCTTTATATCTATCTATCATTTGTTTATCTGTCATTTTGTTTATCTGTCTGTCTATTTATATGTCTATCTATATATCTCTCTATCTATTTATTTATCTACCTGTCTATATATCTATCTATGTATCTGGCTATCTGTATATCTGTCTATTTGTCTATCTATCTATCTATCTATCTATATCCCTATCTGTCAATCTATCTATCTATCTATATTTTTATCTATTTATGCATCTATCTATGTATTTGTCTATTTATGTATCTATCTATCTATCTTTCTGTGTATCTTATTACCTATCTATATATCTTTCTATCTTTTTGTCTATTGATGTATTTGTCAATCTAACAATTTATAAATCTATGTATTTGTATATCTTTCTATTTGTCTATCTGTCTAACTATCAAACATTATAACTACATTTATGTTTAACTATCTATCTGTGTTTCTATCCATTAATCTATTAGTCATCAATCTATCTTTCTATTTATATATATAGAGGTGTCAACCGTGCCGGGCCGGGCCAGCCCGGCACGAGGCACGGCACGGTTCAGCCGTGCCTGGGCCGGCCCGGCACATAAAAAATCTGTGCCCGGGCCCGGCTTTGGCACGAGCCGTGCCGTGCCATGTCGTGTCTGGCCCGGCACTGTTCGGCCCACGGTACGGCAAACCGGCACGGGTTTATCCCGTGCCGGGAGCCCCGTGAGTCCGACCACATGCTTCCCCTCCCACAAAAAAAGACCGCGGGTCGGGTCTAATTCGACCCGAACCTCGGTCCCCGTTTCCTGAACCGCTCGGATAGGTTTGCCCGAGCGGGCCAAGCGAGGCACGGCACGGCCCGCCGTGCCTACGGGCCGTGCCGGGCCCGGTTTTTTTAAACCGTGCCGGGCCGGGCACGGTAGGGTACAGTAACCGTGCCGTGACCGGCCCGGCACGGAAGCACGATCGTGCTGGTTAAAAACGGGCCGTGCCGTGCCGGGCCGGCCCATTTGACACCTCTATATATATATGTCTATCTGTCAATCTTTCTATCTCTTTATCTATCTACATACCTATCTATTTATATCTATATCTATATATCTACATTTTTTTTTCTATCTATCTATCTATTTGTCTATCTGCGTATTTGCCTAAATATGTATGTATCTATCTTTCTATATTTTTATTTGTCTATCTATATATTCTATCTATTTATTAATCTATTTATTTGTCTATTTATCTATATGCCTATTTATCTATCTATCTTTTTGTCAATCTTTCTAACTAACTATCTATCTTTATATATATATATATATATAGTTATTCATATATATTTTTATATGTTAATCTCTCTATCTATCTATTTGGAAATCTTCTATTTGTCTATCTGTTTATCTTTTTATCTATCTATCTAAATGTCTATCTATCTATATATCTGTCTATCTATCTATATATCTGTCTATCTATCTAATTGCCTATTTGTGTTTCTATCTTTCTGTGTTATATGTCTATATGTTTATCTATCTGCCTATTAGTCTGTTAGCATGTCAGTCTGTTAGTCTATTAGTTTGCATGTCTATTAGTTTATTAGTTTTCCAGTCTATTAGTCTATCTATCTATCTTTCATTCTGTCTGTCTTTTTGTCTATCTATTTTTGTATGTGTCTCTCTTTCTTTCCCTCTATCTTTCTATCTCTTTCTCTCTCTATCTATATATCTCTTTATCTATCTTTCTATATCTATTTTTCCCTATCTCTTTATCTTTCTACCTACTTACCTACCTACCTAGATATCTACCTATCTTGCTATCTATCTATCTATCAATTTGTCAACCTATCTATCAGTATACCTACTATCTCTCTATCTATCTATTTGCCTATCTCTCTATCTATCTTTTTATCTCAGTGTCTCTCTGTATATATTTATGTATATCTATCTATTTATTTAATTATTTGTCTATTTGTCATCCTATATGTCTATCTATCTGTATGTCTGTCTATCTATCTATTTATAAATCTATCTATCTATTTATCTGCCTATCTATCTAATTATCTATCTATCTATATGTCTATCTATTTGTCTATCAATTTGTCTACAATGTATCTTTCTATTAGTCTATCAATTTATCTTAAATCAATCAATATATATATATATATATATATATATATATATCTCTCTCTCTCTCTGTCTATCTGTTAGTCTATCTATTTTTCTATATGCCTATTTATTTGTGAATGTATCTTTCTATCTTTTTGTCTACCTATCTGTCAGTTAGTGGGAGACTCAGTCTATGTATCAGTTAGTCTTTGTCTATCCATTTGTTTGTTTATCTTTCATCTTTCTACTTGACTATATATATGCTTGACTATCTATCTTTCTAACTATTTGTCTGCCTGACTATTTGTATACATGACTATCTATCTTCTTGTGTGTTGTTGATCTATCTATTTGTCTATCTATTAGTCAATCTTTTTGTGTGTCAGTTTGTCTATCTTTCTATCTATATTTTGTCTATATATTAGTCTGTCTATGAGTCAATATGTCTATTTTTCAGTCTATTAGTATGTTTGTTAGCTAGTCTATTAGTCATTTAGTCTTTTAGTCTATTAATTTGTCAGTCTACCGGTCAGTCAATCAATTAGTCAGTCTATCAATCAATTAGTCAGTCTATTAGTCAATTAGTCAGTCAATCATTTAGTATGTCTATTTATCTATCGACATGTCTATCTATCTATTCATCTATATGTCTATCTTTCTATCTCTATATTTCTCTATCTCTATATCTCTCTATCATTCCATGTCTATATCACTTTATCTGACTATCTATCTATCTTTCTATATCTCTATCTCTATATCTCTTTATCTCACTATCTATCTATATCTCTATCTATCTATTTATCAATCGCTTTATCTCTATTTCTCTTTATCTATATATTTCTTTCTTTTTGCCTCTATCTATCTATCACTTTATCTTTCTATCTCTCTATCTCCCTTTCTATCTCTCTCTCTCTCTCTCTCTTTCTCTTTATCTCTCCATCTCCTTGTCAATCTCTCAATCTCTCAATCTCTCTATTTCTTTATATCTCTATCTCATTTTCTCTCAATCTTATAACCTCACTATCTCTCAATCTTTATACCTACCTACCTATGTACCTATCTCCATACCTACCTAGCTATCTATCTATCTCTCTATATACCTACATACCTATATATCTATCTATTTATCTTTTTGTCTTTCTATTTTTACTCTCCCCGTCTCTCTATCTATCCTCTATCTCTGTGTCAGTTTCTACCTAACATTCTATCTCTCTATCTTCCAATCTATCTATCTAACTATCTATCTATCTGTCTATCTGACTATCTATCTATTTATCTATATGTCTATATGTCTATCTATCAATCTGTCTATATGTTAATCTTTCAATCTATCTATTTGTTTATCTATCTATCTATCTGTCTATATAACTATGTATCTATCTATTTTTCTATCTGAGTATCTATCTATTTGTCTATCTATCTATCTATCAGACTATTTATCTATCTTACTATCAGTCTACTACCTATCAATCTATTTGTTTATCTTATTATCTCTTTATATTTTCTTGACTATCTATCATTTAGTTTTTTGTTTGTCTATCTGTCTTTTTGCCTGACAATATATATGCTTGACTACTTTTGTTCCTGACTATTTGTCTGCCTGACTTTTTGTATACCTGACTATCTATCTGCCTATCTATCTATTTGTTTGTCTATTTGTTTGTCAACATTTCTGTCTGTTATTCTATTTGTCTGTCTGTTTATTAGTCTATCTGTTAGTCTATCTATTAGTCTATCTATTAGTCTATCTATTTTTATTAAGTATGTCAACCTATTAGTTTGTCAGCCTATCAGTCTATCAGACTACAAATCTATTAGTATGTTAGTCTATAACTCAGTCAATCAGTCAGTCAGTGAGTTAGTTATTCAGACTATCTATTTGTTTATCTATCTATTTGTCTATATGTCTATTCATCTATTTGTGTATCTTTCTATATGTGTATCTCTCTTTCTCTCTATCTCTCTATCTCTATATCTTTATATCTCTATATCTCTCTATCTCTTTCTCTATTTATCTCTCTATATCTCTATCTCTCTATCTTTGTAACTCCATATCTCTCTATCTTTCTATTACTCTATCTCTTTATATCCTTATCTATCTATTTCTTTTTCTTTCTATCTCTTTCTATCTCTATCTTTTTTTCTATCCATCTTTCTATCTATGTTCTATATCTCAATCTCTCTATCTTCCTCTATATCTCTCAATCTCTAATTCTCTAAATCTCAATCTATCTTTCTCTCTATATCTCTATCTCTCTATCTCTTTATCTTTCTATCTCTAATTCTATTTACCTAATTAACTACTAACCTAGCTTGTTATCTATCGATCTATCTATCTATCTACCTGCCTATCTATCTATTTATATCTCTGTCTCTCTATCTATCTATATTTCTCACTATCTGTCTTTCTATCTGTTTCTCTATCTCTCTATCTATATTTATGTTTATTTGACTATTTAACTATCTAACAATCTATCTATCTATATGACTATCTATTTATCTATCTATCTATCAGTCTATATATCTCTCTATATATCTTTCTATCTATCTGTATGTATGTCTGTCTATCTATCTATCTGTACATATGTCTGTCTATCTATCTATCTATTTGTCTATCTTACTATATACCTATGTGTCAATCAACCAATCAATCTATCTATTTATTCATCTATCTATCTTTATATATTTATGCTATCTATCTGTTTATCTATCTATCTATCCATCTCTCCATCTCTCCATCTATCAATCTATCTATCTAGTTATCTATCTTTCTCTCTATATCTTTTTGACTATTTTTGTATCTGTCTATCAATATGTTTATCTATAAATCTATTTATCTATCTATCTATCTGTCTAATTATCTATCTGTCTATCTATCTATTTGTCTATCTATCTAATTGTATTTCAACATTTCTGTCTATTTATCAATCTGTCTATTTGTCTATCTTTTAATATGACTATCTGTCTTTTTGTCGATCTATATGTCTATCTATCTATATATAAATCTATTTATCTATCTATATGACTATTTGTCTATGTGTCTATGTGTCTGTCAATCAATCAATCTATCTATTTATCTATCAATCTTTATTTTTTTGTATATATCTATCTGTCTCTCGGTTAATTAATCTATCTATCTAACTTTTGGACTATTTTTTTTAATTTATCTATTTATATAAATCTTTGTTTCTGTCTATCTGCATATATGTCATCTTTATATCAATTTAGCTATCTATATGAAAATCTATATATTTATCTATATGTCTATCTATATAATAATTTTTCTTTCTATATATCTATTTGTATATCTAACTATTTGTATATCTAACTATTTGTATATTTGTCTATTAGTCTACCTATATATCTCTATTTTATTGTTTATCTATCTATCTTTCTATTTGTCTATGTATGTAGTTGTATATATGTTTATCTACCTATCTATCTAACTATTTATCTATCTATGTGTCTTTCTAAATATTTGTCTCTCTACTATTTGACTATCTATCAATTTATTTATCTATCAATTGTTTATCTAGCTTTTTGTCCATCTATTTTTCTATTTATCTATTTATCTATCTATTTATCTATCTGTCTGTCTATAAATATATATATATCTATCTAATTATTCATCTAACTAAGTATTTGTGTATCTATTTATTTTTTTATTTGTTTATCTATTTATTTTTGTGTCTATCTTCATATCTATCTATCTATGTATCTATCAATCTATCAATCTATAAATATATGTCTTTATATATCTATCTATCTATCCATCTAAATATATAACTCTATCTGTCTATTTATTTGTCAATCTGTTTATTTTCCTAAATACCTATTTATCTATCATTCTATATTTTTATCTACATGTCCATCTATATGTAAATCTATATATCTATCTAAATTTATGTTTGTCTATATATATCTATCTATCTATTAGTCTATCTCTTTATCTTTTAATCTACCTATTTGTCTATCTATCTATCTATCTTTCTATCAGTTTATCTATCTATCTGTCTATATATATATATATATATATATATATATATATATATATATATATATATCTATCTATCTATTTGTCTATCTATCTATCTATCTATTTGTCTATTTGTGTTTCTACCTATCTATCTCTTTGTCTATTTATCTATCTATTAGTCTATTAGTTTGTTAGTTTCTTAGTCTATCAGTCAATCTATATATATGTATTTCTATCTTTCTGTTTGTTTATCTATCAATCATTCTATCTATCTCTTTATCTTTCTAACTCTCTATCTCTATATCTCTATTTATCTCTCTATTTCTCTATCTCTCTATGTTTCTTTTTCTCTATTTCTCTATCTATTAATCTTTATATCTTTATCTCTCTATCTCTCTATCTCTCTATTCCTCTATCTCTATATATATCTATTTTCCTTCTCTTTTTTCTATTTCTCTTTCCATCTACCTCTCTATCTCTTTTTCTCTCTATTTGCTTACCGACTTGTCTACATACATACCTACCTAGCTATCTGTATATTTATTTATTTGTAAACCTATCTATTTGTCAATTTGTCTCTCTCTATTTGTTGATGTGTCTATAAGGCTCTTTTTCTCCGTCTATCTGTCTGTCTCTTAAATGTATTTTTGTCTATCTTTTTATCTCTACATGTCCAAATCTTTTTATATATCTATCTGACTATCTATTGATCAATCTATATGTCTATCTATCTATCTATCAAATATATGTCTATCTATCTATCTATCTGTTTATCTATCTATCTATCTATATGTCTATCTATCTATATGTCTATATATCTATCTATCTTTCTATCTATCTTTCTTTCTATCTATCTTTCGTTCTATTTTTCTTTATATCTATCTATCTATGTATCTATCTATCAATCTCTCTATCTATCTATATATCTATCTATCTAAATGTCTATATGTCTATCTATTGATATGTCTATCTATATATCTATCTGTCTGTCTATCATTCTATCTATTTTTCTATCTATCTATCTATCCAGCTGTCTTTATGTCTATCTATCTATATGTCTACATGTCTAACTGTCTATATGTATAATTGCTTAGCTATCTATTTTTCTACTTGTCTAACTATATATCTATCTAATTTTCTATCTATCTATAAATCTATATTTTATCTATTTATCTATGTTAAAGTGTCTATTAATCAAACTATCTATTTGTATATTAGTCTAACTCTATATTTGTCTATATATCTATCTGCCTATATGTCTACCTATCTATCTATCTATTTATATATTTATTTATTTGTCAATCTTTCTATCTATCTACATGTCTATCTATCTATATGTCTATTTGTATTTTTGTCTCTCTTTCTATATGTCTATCTATATATATGACTACCTATCTATCTATCTATATATATATCTATATAAATGAGTATCGTTCTCTCTGTATATCTATCTATATGTCTATATATCTATTAGTCTATTTTATTAGATGTATATTATTTTCTATCTACCTATTTATCTTTCTTTCTATTTTTCTATCTATCTTTTTGTATATATGTTTATCTACTTATCTATCTAACTATCTATTATGTATCTATCTGAGTCTCTATCTATCTATCTATCTAATTTTCTTTCTATCTATTTTTCTATCTATCAATCTGTTTATATGTGTATCTATTTATCTATCTTTTTGTTTTTCTATCTATCTATCAGTCAATTAGTTTTTAGTCTATTAGTTTATCAGTCTGTTATTCTATTAGTATGTTGGTCTATCTACCTACACATTTGTTGTTTTATCTATTAATTTGTCTGTCTATCTATCTATTAGTATATCTATCTTTATCCCTATCCCTTTATATCTTTATATCGTTATCTATCTAACAATATATCTCTATATTTCTTTATTTCTCTATCTCTCTATCACTTTTTCTCACTATCTCTCTACCTATCTACCTATATACCTATCTATATTTTTATATCTCTATCTTTCTAACTAATTACATACATATCGAGCTACCTACATACTTATCTATCGGTTAATCTATATATTTGTGTACTTGTATATCTATTTAACTATCTATCTATTTATCTCTCTATCTATCTATTATTCTCTCTATCCCTCTTTGTGTCTCTCTATCTATCTCTCTATTTCTTTGCAAGTATTTTTGTCAATCTATCTCTTTCTCTCTATCTCTCTATCAATCTATTTAACTATTTGTCTATCTATTTATCTGTGAATCTATCTTTCTATATTTCGATCTATCTATCTATCTGTCTATCTATCTATCTATTGGTCTGTCTATCTATCCATCTATCTATCTGTCTATATGTATATCTATCTATATGTCTTTCTTTTTATCTATCTATATATCTAACTATTTATTTATCTCTCTATCTATTTTTTAGATATCGGTCTATTTATCTATATGTCTATCTATCTATCTATATATCTATATATATTTCAATGTATCTATCTATCTATTTGTCTATCTTTCAACCTGTCTATATGTCTATCTATCTATCTCTCTATCTATCTAACTATTTATATGTTTATATGGCTTTCTGTCTATATATTTATCTGTTTATTTGTCTAATTGTCTATCTATTTGTCTATCGATCCATAAATCTATCTGACTGTCTGTCGAATATCCATATATATATTTTTCTATCAATCTATCTATTTATCTGTCTATTAGTCGAACTATATATATATATATCTATATATATCTATATATATATCTGACAATCTATGAATCTATCTATTGATCTATATATTGATTTGTCTATCTATCTATCTATCTAACTTTTTGTCTATATGTCTATTTGTATATCTCTCAATCTATCTAAATGTCTATCTGTATATCTATTAATCTATCTATATCTCTTTCTATATATGTGTCTATCTGTCTCTCTGTCAATATGTCTATATGACTATTAGTCTTTCTATCTATAAATTTTTGTGTATCTATATATCTATCTATTTATCAATCTATCTATTTGTATATATGTTGATCTACCTACTTACATATTTATATATCTCTTTATTTATGTGTCTATCAAGCTATCTGTTTATATATTATTTTAGTATCTATCTGTCTGTCTATAAATTATTTGAGTATCAATCTATCTATCTGTATAATTGTTAATCTATTTATATGTTTATCTGTCTATCTAACTAACTAACTATATGCCTATCTGTCTATATGTCTATCTATTTATCAATCTATATGTGTATTTGGCTATTTGTCTTTCTGTGTTTCTGTCCATTAGTCTATCTTTCTCTCTATCTTTATATCTATTTGTCTATCAATCTATCTATATGTATGTCTATTTGTCTATTTGTCTATTTATCTATATGTCTATTTCTATATCTAACTATATGTATTTCTGCATATCTATTTATATTGTAATCAATCTATCATTCGATCTCCCTACGTATTTATTTGTTTATCTTTCATCTTGGATATTAATCTATCGGTGTATATTTCTATCATTATATAAGTCTATATCTCTATTTATATATTTGTCTATTTGTCTATCTATATATTTATTTTATCTGTCTATCTATCTTTCTTTCTATATGTTTATCTATCATTTAATCTATCTATATATCAATCAATCTATCTATCTATATATCAATCAATATTTCTATCTATCTATATGTCTATCTATCTATATGTCTATATGTATATATGTATATATGTATATATATATATATATATATGTTTATATGTCTATATGTTTACCTGTCTAAATGTCTATATTTCTATTTGTCATTCTATCAATCTATCAATTTGTCTAACTATCTAACTTTGTAATTATCTATCTATCTATATATCTTACTATCTAATTATATTTCTTTAGTCTTGGTATCTAATAGTCTATTAGTCTATCTATCTATCTATATTTCTTTCTTTCTATCTATTTATTTATCTATCTATTTATCTATTTGTTTTTCTTTTTTTAATATATCTATAAATATGTCTATTTGTCTATCTATCGACCTATGTTTCTATCTATATATCTATTTATCTTTCTTTCAATCTATCTTTTTATCTATTTATCTATCTATTTCTCTATCTGCCTATCTAATTATTTGTCTTTCTATCTATTAGTCTATCTATCTATCTCTGTATTTGTGTATATTTATATCTTTCTATCTATTTATCTTTCTCTCTATATATCTATGTATCTATATATATATATGTATATTTATCCATCTGCTTATTTGTCGATTAGTCTATTTTTTATCTATCTATCTATCTATATATCTATCTATTTATTTATCTATCTATCTATCTATTTATCTATCTTTATGATTATGTGTCTATCAAGCAATTTGTCTATCTGAATTTTTATTTGTCTAACTATCTATTAATCTATCTATCTATCTATCTGATGTAAATATGTCCATCGATCTATCTAATAAATTGTTTATTTGTCTATTTGTCTATCTATCTATCTATGTATCAATCTATTTTTCTATTTGCTTCTCTTTCCATATATTTATCTATCTATCTATCTATCTATCATTGTGTTAATTTATCTATTTGTCTATATGTCTATTTATCTATCTGTAATTTAATTTATCCATCAATCTATCTAACTATCTAATAGAATCTAACTATTTAACTATTTATCTTCTATTTGTATATCTGTCTAACTATCTAACTATCTTTCTATCTATCAATTTATCAGTCTATATCTATTTATGTATCAATTAATCTATTTATCTATTTATTAGTCTATCTGTCTATTTATTAATCTATTTATTTGTTTATCTATCTCTCTATCTAATTATATGTCAATCTACTTATATCCCTATCTATCTATTTATCTAAATGTCCATATATCTATGTTTCATTATATCTATCTATCTATCTATATGATATTTCTATCTGTCTATCTTTCTATCAATCTATTTTAATATCTATCTATTTGTTTATTTTCCTATCTATCTATCAATCCTCTCACTATATATCTATCTATCTCTAAATGTCTAACAATCCAATATAAATATCTATTTATCTATTTATTAATCTATGTCTATGAGATTATATGTCTATCTATCTATCTATCTGTCTCTCTTTCTCTCTCTTTATATATCTAACTATCATACTATCATTTGTCTATATGTCTAATAGTCTCTTTATATATCTATCTATCTATATATCTATCTATCTATCTATCTGCATGTCTATCTCTATAGCTATCTATATATCTTTCTAAATGTCTATATATCAATTTAACTTTCTATCTATCTATATATATATGTGTCTATCCTTCTATCAATCAATTTTTATTTCTATCTATTTGTCTATCTATTTATCTGTCTATCATTTTTTTAATATATATCTATATCTATAAATGTCTATCTATCAATATTTATATCTATCTATCTTTCTGTCTATCTCTCTAACTATATCTCTAAGTATCTATCTATTTGTATATCTTTCATTCTGTCTATTAGACTTTAGTCAACCAATCTATCAGTTTATCAATCGAACAATTTATCTATCTATATATCTGTCTATCTATCTATCTATCTTTCTATATATCTATCGATCTATCAATATGTTTGTCTCTCTATTTGTCTATGTGTTTATTTATCTATATTTATATCTATTTTATGTATAAATATCTATGTCTATCTATCTATTTAACTATCTAAATATCTATTTTCAATTTGTCTATCTCTTTATATATCTAACTATATTTCTATATATAAGTCTATTTTTCAATCTTTCTTTCTATCTATGTATATGTCTATCTATCTATTTTTCAATCTATCTTTTTATCTATCTATCTATATATCTTTCTGTCTATCTATTTATCTATCTATCTGCATATCTATCTCTTTATCTATCTGGCTATCATTCTAAGTGTTTATATATCAATCAATCTATTTGTTTATGAGCCTATCAGTCTATATCTCTATATGTCTGTCAAACTATCTATATATTTATCTATTTGTCTAACTATCTAATCATTCTCTCTATCTATCAATCAATCTATCAATGTGTCTATCTGTCAATCTATCTATTTATCTATTTATCTCACTATATAACTATCTAACTATCTATTTTTTTATATGTCTAACTAACTATCTTTCTGTCTATTAGTCTTATAGTCTATTTATCTATATGTCTATCTATCTATCTATCTATCTGTTTATCTATATATTTCTATATCTCTCTATCTGTCTATATTCTATTTATCTATATATCTATTTATTAATTAATTTGTTTATTTGCCTATATGTTTATCTTTTTAATTATATATCTTTCTTTCTATTTAAGAATCTATCTATCTATCTATCTTTTTTAAATCTATCTATCTACCTATTTGTCCATCGGACTATTTATCTATTTCTTAATCTGTATATGTATCTTTCTATATGTCTATATGTCTAGACTAAATGTCTATTTATCTATTTATCTATTTTTTTAAATGTTTATCTTTCTATTTGTGTAACTATCTAAAATTTATAATTCTATTTTATATCTATCTATCTATCTTTCTATATATCTGTCTATCTATATATATATCTATCTATTTGCTTATATGCTTATCTATCTATCTATCTATTTGTCTGTCTGTCTATATGTCTATCTATTTATATGTCTATCTGTCAGTCTATCTATATGTCTATCTATTTATATGTCTATTTGTCTATCTATCTTTCTTTCTATCTATTCATCTATCTATCTATCTAACTTTCTATCTATCGATCGATCGATCTATCTATCTATATGTTTATTAATCTATTTCTCTATTTTTATCTATCTACGTGTCTAAATCATCTATATGTCTATATATCTATATATCTATTTATCTAATTATCAACTATATATTTTTATTTATATATCTATCTAACTAACTAACTTACTACATTTATGTCAATTAGTCTATTAGTCAATCAATCTATCTATATATTTATCTATTTATTTATCTATCTATGAATCTATGTATCTATCTATTTGTTTATATGTTTATCTATCTATCTTTTTATCTATCTTTGTATCTATCTATCTATCAATTTATCTAACTATCTATCTATCAATTTTTCAATTTGTCTATATCTTTATTTATCTATTTATCTGTTTGTCTGTCTATCTTTCTATTTACCTATCAATATCTCTATCTCTCTATCTATCTATTTGTTTTTCAATCTAACTATCTAACTTTATAACTATCTATATGTCTATCTTTTTTTTATAAAGTTTGTTTATTATTTATATCCCTCTCTTTTGGCGGAGGAATACCGTTTGTACAAGCTACTTCTACCCTTTACCCTCTTACAACCATTCCCCATTACTAAAGACTAATAATATAATCTTTCTAGCACTATTGAAATAACTTAAAATAAGTTTACTCTTTACTAAAATGAGTTTCCTTCTTTTATCTTTCTAGCACTTCCTGGAACATCCCTTCTATGCTGTTATCACCCTTTTTATGCAGTATATAACGTATTGCCTGCATAAAATAATAAGAATTTTACCCACTTTGCAGGATTCCTTTCAACCTTGTTGCCCATATTCTGCCAAAGCTTTCCTCTTCTATCTGTCCTATTCCTTGACCCTCTTTGTTTAACAATATAGCTTTAAATTTACATCTTGAGAGCCATTTCCAAGCTACTTTGCAGCATCCTCATATTTCCAGCATAAAATAACAAGAATATCTCCCGCTTTGCAAATTTCTTTCTACCTTGTTGCACATATTCTGCCCACGCTTTGCATCATCCTCTTTTCCGACCTCCTGGACTAGACACTTACCTCTCCTAGGACCTTTTATTAATACAAACACATGATTCTGAAACTTTCAGACTTCTAAACCCTTTCTACATGATTAAACACTATTAAAAAACTTAAAACATGACTTTACTCTTGCTAGTTACAGATTCTTACTGGTAAAAACATAACACATGACAAACTTTTACAGACTCTTGCTGGTAAAAAACATAACACATGACAAATTTTTACAGACTCTTGCTAGTTACAAACTTCTTTTAATTCCAAGGAATATGATTTGATTGCCCCTTTAATGCTTTCGTGTAAACACAAAACCAGAAACATACCAAAGGGATAGAAAATTCGAGCCCTTACCTTTACATTCCCTTATCTTTGACTTGTGAGGTGATCCTTGCAGTGACTGTAAAAAGAAAAAAATAGCAACTATATTTTCTGGTTGTTTCTTCGCTGTTAATCTGCATAGACAGATTCTCCTGCAAAGAAGCTACCACAATTCCACAGCTTATATTATTATACTTATCTTATTCTATTTTCCATATTCTATCTTCATATTCTTTTAATTTTCAGATTCCCCTTCACAGCAGCTACTGGATTTTCATATTCTATTTTTTCTGTTAATACTACCCTTCCTAAATCTTAAATAAGGGAAGGCCTTCCTATCTAGTTTCACTATTCCTTTTACTTTTTCTGGCATTGAAACCTCATCAAATTCATTATCTCCTCTTATCGAACCTAGTCTTGCAAGACTATCCGCCAAAGTATTAGCTTCTCTATATATATGTAAGATTGATGCATTAAGCATTTTAATCAGGTTCAAAATAATTTCTATTTCATCCTCATACCTCCAAAGAGTTATTTTTCCACATACTAAATCTACCAAAAGCATAGAGTCCACTTGAATTTGTATATTTTCTAAATCTAATTTCTTACAGACATTTAATCCTATATTCAAAGCTTTTATCTCCGAGTGGAGGGCTGAGAATGCTTCTGTAGCCGATGTAAATGCTTTTATCACATACCCGTTTGAGTCCCATATTGCCCCTCCTCCACATGCTATACTAGTGTCCCTATTGAAGCTACCATCCGTGTTTAATGATATTTTACCTTTCGGAGGCCTATTCCAACTTATACTTTTTACCCATCCCTATTTCGTCTTTGTAATAGCGAGGCCCCAGAACATTCCAGCCCCTTATTTAAGCAAGAACCATCAACTTTTATAGTGTTTATAATTGATATATTTCTGATTTCTTTAATTATATCTTTAATAATTTCATTTGAATTCATTCTTATGCCCTCAAATTTACTCTTATTACGAGCTTTCCATAGGCACCATATTGCTATATGAGGTAGATTCTGGGTAAGCCAATTTTTAATGTAATTACTAGGGTTTAGATTTCCCCAACTCTTAATTCTATCAATTATTCTATCTTCTTTTTTACTTATTTGTAACTGGTCTCCTAATTCCCTCCAGACTGCTGCAGCTATTCTCCCACTTGAAAGTAGATGATCCATTGATTCTTCATCTGTGAAGCAACATTCACATCTGGAGGCTATTTTAACACCTTTTCTTTTCACATTAGTGTCCACATGCAGTGCATTTACCAAAACTTTCCATGCCAGCGAGCACATTTTCAGTGGAATACCTGCTCTCCAGGCCCATTTAAATAAAGACTGCACAGGTTTTTTCCTTCTTATCAATTCTTTTGCTGACTTTAGCATAAAATTACCTTGTGGATTAAGGGTCCATTTCCATCCCGATTTATTCAATAATGAGTGAGCATCTACTATTTCCTTTTGTTTTTCCAATGCTTTCCAGCTATTTGATTTCTGCTTAACACGATTGTGTTCTTGTTCTAGATATTTTGCTCGCATATATTTTGCCCAGAGGGAATCATTTTCTTTTATCCTCCACCATCCTTTGCAGTCCCAAGCAGCCTCCATGTCCTGTAAATTAATGATGCCTAAACCCGCTTCCGCCTTAGGATAACAGATGTCTTTCCAATTTTTCCAGTGAATTTTCTGCTTTCCATTTTTTTCCCCATAAAAAGTTTGACATTTCCATCTCTAGTTTATTTCTAAATTTCTTAGGTGGGTGTATGACTGATATAATATGTACCAGTGTACTTTGAAGGACATGGGAGATTAATGTAATCCTCCCCCCAAAACCTAATAGATCTACTTTCCAACATGCTATTTTCTTTCTCATTTTGTCTAGTAAGGGCGTTAGATAATTTTCTTTCAGCCTTCCTTCATATATCGGACAACCTAAATATACTAAAGCATCTTTTTTATGTTTAAAACCCGTTATGTTTTTAATTTTTTTACCACTTTTTCGGATGCTTTTTTTGCTAACATAAATTGACTTTTATCTTTATTAAGGGCTTGTCCTGTTTCCTTTTCAAATAATTGTAGAATGTCCATCAGGTTTTTCAATGAAGCTTTATTCACATTTGTGAAAATGATGATATCATCTGCATAAGCTAAACAACTAATTCTCGGAGTGTTTTTTGGCTGTCTAAAAGGGATTAATTTTCCCTCTGACATTCTTTTATTTAAATTAACGATTAATAATTCTAGGTACATATCAAATAATAAAGGCAATAATGGATCCCCCTATCTCAAGCTACGTCTAGGTTTGAATTCTTCTCCTCTCATTCCATTTACAATAATTCTAACCCAAACACTTGTTACACATCTATATATTAAGTCAATACATGTTTCAGAGAAACCAAATTTTCTCATGACGAAACATAATGTATGTCATTCCACTCTATCAAATGCCTTAGATAAATCTAGCTTAACTATTAAGTTACTTCCTCTCGTTTTAAATGCTATTTCTTTCATCATTTCTGATGCTAATCTAATATTTTCAATCATTAATCTATTCTTAACAAATCCTGTTTGTTCCTATGATATTATAAATGGTAAAATATTACTAAGTCTGTTTTGAATAATTTTAGCAAGGATCTTATAAATTGCATTACATAAACTTATAGGCCTAAAATCCTCACATTTTTTAGGTGATTCTTTTTTGGGAATTAGCACTATGAAAGAATTCGCCCATGCCTTAGGAATATCCGCGCCTACAAAAAAACTGGCGATTGTAGGAACCAGATCTTTTTTGATAATGAGCCAGTTTAGCTGAAAAAAATAATTATTCCAGCCATCTGGCCCTGCTGCACTATCCCTATCCAGATCAAACACTGCCTTTTAAATCTCTTCATCCTCCGGGATCTTCTCCATCATTTGGTTTTGTTCTAGTGAGATGACGGTGTTAATCCCATCCATTAATGAATTTCCTACTTGGGGGGCCTGTCTGCATAGATTGCTTTTAAAAAATTCCTCAAAGAGGGATCCTATCTGCTTGTCTTCTTCAACCCATTTTCCCTCATTAGTTTTAATTCCCTTGATTTTATTTTTTTGAGCCTTTATTTTACACATATTGTGAAAAAACTTAGTGTTTCTATCTCCATCTTTCAACCATTTAATTTTAGAACATTGTTTCCAGTACTTCCTCCATATACAACTTAAGCCTCAAGTCCCCTTTAGCCTTATTTAGTTCCTGTCTCTTTACCTCTGTATTATTATTATCGTATTCTAATTCCAGTTTTTCTACTTTTTCCTCTTCTTGCTTTATTATTTGGTTTAGATTTCGAAGACTTCTTTATTCCATATTTTTAGACATTTTTTTAATCTATGAAGCTTAACCATTAATATTTGCATCAGTTTCTCCTTTGCTGGCTCCATCCAGGATTTAGTTACCAGTTTTTCAAAGCCAGCATGCTTTTCCCACATATTCTGAAATTTAAAGTTACCGGATGCTCGGTAATTCTTATATATTGTAAGAAGCAATGGGCAATGATCCGAACAGGTTCTATTCAGATATCTTAGTCCTGTAGCCCCATACAAAGCTACCCACTTAGCATTACACAGTACTCTGTCCAGTCTAGCCCAAATTGTGTTTCTTTTACTCCTGTTGTTACACCAAGTGTAACTTGAACCTGTAAAATCTTTTTCCATTAATTTCGACTTTGAGATCGCCTCATTAAATTGTGTGATTGCTATTTGATCCGGGGTTTTACCTCCTTTCTTTTCTTGATTGCTCCTGATTATATTAAAATCACCTCCTATGATCCAGGGTGCATTCCTAGATGCAATGTTCTGCATGTCCTCCCACAGTGCTAACCTTGATTTTTTATCATTTTTAGCATATACCACCGATATTATTTCATCTGTTTCTTTATTTATTTTAAAATGTACTATATGTTCTGTATCTTTTAAAATTTCAATGTCCAAATAATTATGCCACATTATCCAGAGTTTACTATTTATATTAGCATATGCATTATTAAACCCTAGTTTTTGGCTGTAGGTGATTAATTGATCATTTTGGATCATAGGTTCCGCGATGACTACGAGAGAAATTTTATAAGTTTTTATTAATTGTTTTAACCTATTTATCGAAGGATTATTAGCAACCCCTCTTATGTTCCAATAAAGGCATTTATCCATTAATTCCTAGCTTAGTTTGGGATATAGTTGTACACTTAGTTTCGTATTTTATGTTTAATTGTTTTTTCTTATTCCTTGGGGTTTTAATTGCATTCGAGTTTAATTTTATTTTTTCATAATATTTGTCCTGCCACCCAAGCTGCATTGCCATTATTTTTATGGCTTCTTTGGCTTGAGTTCTAGTGAGCTTTGTCCAATCTTCTTCATAAATATCCATATCATCCTTCCCCTTTTCTATATAGAAAGCGTGTTCCTCTTCTTCCCTACCTAATGAAGGACAACTAAACACCTCTGCATCTTCCTCTGGGAAATCCAAGAGGTCATCCTCTATCCAGCTATAGTCCTCCAATTTTTCTTTTAAAATTATCATGGTTTTGTTTTTCTTGTTCCTCTTCTTTCTACCCTTCACCTCCTCCATTTTTCTCCCTCCCCTAGCTTATCTCCTTCCTCCATTCTTCCGTCATGATATACTCTATTACTAGTTCTCCCTCTCCTAATAACTTACTCACTTTCCCTCTCATAAGCTCCCCTTCTACTTCCAATAAATCTGCTTCAATTACAAGTTTTTCTCCAGCCCCTCCCTCCTTCCTAATCCATCTTTCCACCATTCTTTTTCTACCTTCTAACCCTTGCACATTTTCTGTCTGTTCTGTACCCATTTTACACACCCCCGATTCATGCCCAATTCTCTTACATTTTATGCAATAAACAGGCTGATTTTCTGGAATAACAGGTTGCCAAAACCCATTATTCTGCCCATCGTCTCCATTACCAATCCAGATCAAATTAGGTGGCTGAGTGAGCAGGTTGCACTCAACACACACGCGAGCCTTGCTTAGCCTTGTCATAGAAACAGTGGCTTCATCACGAATTATAGGTTTACCCAGACAAGAAGAAATTGTATAGAGAGATTGTGGGTTAAACAAATATAATGGGAGATTCGGTAAGGAAAACCATACCGGGGCTAAAGGCGCCTCCTCCAGTGGACTGAACTCCTTCGTCCACCTCAAGGCACGCATAGGAAAGCCGTTAACTTGCCATAGACCTCTATGCCATAAGCGGTAGAAGTCTTACAATCATAAAGCACTACAGGAATACGTGCTTCGCATCGTAGTCAGCTAGCTTCACCCTTCCCGTAAGCTTTAGCGAGGAGATAAACTACTGTATTTCCTTCGGGCGAGGCCTTCCATGTGAAAACTTACCAATAAGCATATATTCAAAGGGCTCCATGAATTTGCGCATCTCCTTTATTGAAAATACAATCGCGGGACTCCCATGTTTGTTACCAAAGCAGCATACAGGAGGCGTAGGCTCTCTTAAAATCGATGCAAATGACTTATTGTTTTGTAATAAATCTTTTTGCTCCATATTTAGCTTGAGAGGAGCTTGAATCGGGCAGCAATGGCGAGATCAACAATGGCAGTTTCGCACAGCAAATCGCAGAAACTAGCAGTTACACATAATATTATATCGAGCAACAATTCGCACCGCAATTTGCACAATAATTCACACAACAATTTGCACAACAGTTCACCAAAGATAATCGCGAGAGATAATCGCAAGAGAAAATCGCGAGAGTTCAAAAATCGCGAGAGAAAAATCCATCTATTTGTCTTATCTATATGTCTATCTTTTTAACAAGCTTTCTATATATTAGTCTTTTGATCTATTTATCTATCTGTCTATTTTTCTATCTATCGAATTATCTAGCTTTCTAACTATCTATATGTCTAACTATCTAACTAGTATTCTATCTATCAGACTTTTGTTCTATCTATCTATCTGTTTATCAATCTATCAATTTTTATGTTTGTCTATCTGTTTATTGTCTATCTATCTATCTATGTTTGTGGCTATCTAACTATCAATCAATAAATCAATCTATCTATCTATCTATCTATCTATCTATCTTTCTTTCTTTATTTTTATATTTTTATGTGTCTATCAATAAATTAATCTTTCTCACTATTTATCTTTCTGTATATATGTCTATCTATCTTTATGTTTATATGTCTATATGTGTATTTATCTACATATTTTCTATAAATCTATTTATCTATCTTTTTATCAATCAATCAATCATTCTATTTATTTATCTTTATATTTTTAGTCTATCTATATGTCAATCTATATATCTGTTTATATGCCTATTAGTATATGTTTTTATCTATATATTAATTTTTCTATCAATATGTCTATCTTTCTATCTAGATATCTATCTATTTATCTTTAAATCTATTTATCTATCTCGTTATCTATCTATCTATCTATATATTACTCCATCTGCCTATCTATCTATATATTACTCTATCTACCTATCTATCTATAATTCTATCTAGCTATCTTTTTAAGTGTCTATTCATTTGTCTATATGTCTATCTATCTACCTATTTGTTTAACTATCTTTTTGCATACCAAACTATCTCGTTAATTCTCTGTCTATCTATCAATATGTTTATCTATCTATAAGTCCATCTATTTATCTGTCTATCTATCCATCTATCTATCGATCTTTCTAAGTGTATATTATTTATCTATAATTATTTGTCGAGCTGTATATCTATCTAACTATCTTTCTATCTATTAGTCTATTAATCTATCTACTATATATGTCAATTTATCTATCTATCTACTTATCTATTTATATATTTTTTAAAATTATCAATCTATCTATATATCTATTTATCTATCTATCTGTATGTCTGTCAATTTGTTAATCTTTCTAACTATATATCAATATATGTATCTACATATCTATCTATTTATTTAATTATGTTTCTATGTATTTATCTATCTTCCTATTTATCTATCAAATTATTAGTCAATTTGTCTATCTGTCTATATATTTTTCAATCTATCTATCTAGAAGTCTATATGTCTATCAATTTATTTAACTATCTATTTATTTTTTATCTATATATCTGTCTATTTTTCTAAATGCCTACATTTTAATCTATTTATTTGTGTAACTATCTATCTATTTGTGTAACTATATATATTTTTATTTTTCTATCAGTCTAACTATCTAATTGTCTTTCTATCTATTAGGCTATTAGTTAATCTATCTATATATCTATATATCTATCTATCTATCTATATATGTATCAGTCTATTTATCTGTCAATCAATCAATCAATCTATCTGTCTATCTAGCTATCTACCTATCTATCTATCTATCTTACCTATCTTTATGTTTATCTATCAATCTAAATATCTTTCTATCTAACTATATGACAATATGTTTATCGGTTTACATGTCAATATATCAATATCTATATATGTATATATTTCTATCTATCTTTCTGTCTGTCTAACTTTCAATTTTAGCTATCTATCTATCTGTCTATCTATTTATCTTTCTATTTATCTATCAATTAGCCTAAGTATCTATTTTTAAATCGGTGTATTTGTCTACATGTCTATAAGCCTATCTATCAATCAATCAATCTATCTATCTATTTCTTTATTTGTCTGTCTATCTTTCTATCTATCTATCTCACTATTTTTTTAGTCTATCTATTTATCTTTCTATCTATATATCTATCTATCTTTCTATTGATTTGTCTATTTATCTATCGATATATTTATTTGTATATCTATTTATCTCATAATCTGTCTATCTATCTATCTTTTTGTTTATCTATCTATCTATCTATAAATGTAAATATAAATCTGTCAATCTATAATTCTATGTATTTGTCTATCTATCTATCTATCATACTATCTATCTATCTATTAATCTATCTTTCTATTTATCTTTTTTATACCTATTTATATTTTAATATATTTATCTATATATATATATATATCTATCTATATGTCTATTTATTAAGGTCTTTCTTTCTATTTGTCTATCTTTTTATATGTCTATCATCTATCAAACAATTGGTATATCTATCTTTTTATCTATCATTCTATCTAACTATATGTCTATTTGTCAATTAGTCTATCTATTTTGCCTTTCTATCTGTTTATCTATGTAATTATATGGCAATATATATATCAATAAATCTATTTATCTATATTTCAATCAATCTTTATCTATGTGCCTATCTACCTTTCTATCTATCTATCTATCTATCTATATATCTATGTATCTATATGTTTATATGTTAATCTATTTGTCTATCTATCTGTCTATCAATCTATTAATCTAACTATCTATCCCTCTAACCATCTAATTTTTTATCTATCTTTTCTATGTGACTATCTGTCAATCAATCTTTATGTCTATCTATATGTGTAGAAGTCTATTTGACTACTTGTTTATCTAACAACTTATCAATCTATTTATTTGTATATCTATATAACTATCTAATTGCCTAACGCTCTAGTTGTGTATCTATCTAACTATATAATTTACTTTATTTTAATCACACTTTCTATCTATTAGTATATCAATCTATCTATCATTCTATTTGACTATCTATCAATCTATCTATTTATATATATATATATATATCTGTGTGTGTGTGTGTGTTTATCTAACTATCTACCTATCTGTCAATCTATTTATATATCTATTTTACCATCAATCTATATATCAATCTATCTTTCAGATTATATGTCTATCTACCTATATGTCTATATGTCTATTTATCTATATATATCTCACACTATTTATTTATCTACCAAATATCTATCTGCGTATATGCCTATATATAGATCTACCTATTTTTCTATCTATTTTTATATCTACCGTTTAAACAATCTATATATATATATATATATATATATATTTCTATCTATTTATCTTTCTTCTTGTCTATCTTTATATCTATCTATATATTTATTCATGTGTCTTTCTATATATATATATGTATGTGTGTGTGTGTATTTATTTATATGATTTTTTTCTATAAGTCTATCTTTTTATCTATTGATCTATCTATCTGTTTATCATTCAATCTGTATATATGTGTATTTTTATTTCTATATATATGGATATCTATCTATCTATATATCTCTCTTTCAATCTATTTGTTTATCTATCTATCTGTCTATCTGCCTATCTGTCTATTTATCTATTTGTCTTTATATCTACCTATATATCAACCTTTTGATTTATCTACTTATTTGTCTATATGTCTATATATTTAAATGCCTATCTTTCTATTTATCAGACTATCAATTTGTCTTTTATCTAATTTTATATATAAATATATTTATCTATCAATCTAGCTATCTATATATCTATATATCTATATATCATTGTATATGTCTATTTGTGCAACTATCTATCTATCATGTCTGTCTATCTATTTATTTGTATATCTATCTATCTATTTATCTATTTTTTTGTCCATCTGCCAATATATGTATATGTATATCTATTTATCTATCTATTTTTGTATCTATCAATCTATCAATGTATAAATCTTGTATGTGTGTATCTATCTATCTTTCTATTTATCTGACTATCTAATTGTGTTTCAGTCTATAAGTCAGTATATCTATCTTTTTATCTATATCTTTATTTCTCTATCTGTCAATCAATCAATCAATCTGTCTATCTACATATCTATTTATCTATTTACCATTCTAATAGTCAATCTGTCTATCTGGCTTTGTATATATCTATCTATAATTTTTTCTATCTATGTGCCTCTCTATTTATCTATCTTTTTGACTATCTCTCTCTCAGTGTATCTTTCTATGTGTCTATCTATCTATCTGTCTATATGACTTTCTATCTATTTTTCTATCTATTTATTTATCTATCTATCAATTAGTCTGTGTATTTGTCTATATGCCAATCTATAGTTCTATCTATCTATCTATCTGTCAATCTATCTTTCTACATATCTGTCTATCTATCTATATATCTATCTATTATTCTATCTATGAGTCTATAAATCTATCAGTATAACAATCTATCTGTCTATCTTTCTATCTATATTTGTGTATTATCTATCTTTCTATCTGTTAATCTATCTATCTTTATATCTATATATGTATCTATCAATGTATCAATCTATCTATCTATCGATTTATATGTATATTTATCTATCTATCTATCGGTCTATCTGTTTATTTGCTTATTTGTCTATTTGTCTATCAACTATATAATTTTCTACTAATCTGTATATCTATTTTTCTATATATATGTCTATAAGCCTATATATATCTCTCTATCTATCTATCTAACTATCTATCTGCCTAAACATCTGTCTATCTAATGATCTTTCTACCTATCTATCAATCTATCTATTCAATATCTATCTATTTATCTATATGCATATTTATCTGTCTATATATCTTCTTATCTATCTATTTATCTATGTTTATCTATCTATGTATCTATATATCTATCTATCTATCTTCCTATCTATGTTTATATCTATCTATCAGTCTTTCTATCTATTTATATATTTTTTTATCTATCTATCTATCTCTCTATCTATCTCTCTCTCTATCTATCTATCTGCATATTAACCTATCTATATAACATCTAATAATCTATTTTGTTATCTATCTATTTCTCTATCTAACTTTCAAACTTTCTATCTATCAAACTATCTATCTATCTGACCATCAATCGATCTACCTACCTACCTATCAATCTATATGTTCATTTATCTATCTATCTATCTATACATATGTCTAACTATATAATGACTATCTATCTATCTTTCTATTTGTCTATCCATCTATCTTTTTGTTGATTTATCTTTTTTTATATCTCTCTATGTCTCTATCTATCTATATATTTATCTATCTTACTATATGTAAATCACTATATCTATCAATTTGTCCATCATTATATATGTCTATCTATCTATCTATATATAAGTCTATATGTCAATCTGTCTTTCTGGCTATCTACCTATTTATTTATCTTTCTATATATTTTTCTATGTATATATCTATTAATCTATAAATCTATATATATGTCTATCTAACTATCTATGTATCCATATATCTATCTGTTTATTTATTTATCTTTCATTAAGTCTATCTAGCTATTTACTTATCTACTTATCTATTTATCTATCTATATATGTCAATCTATTTATCTTATCTATTTAACTATCTAGTTTATTTATCTACTTATCTATTTATCTTTCATTATGTATCCATATATGTCAATCTATTTATCTATCTATTTATCTAATTATCTATCTATCTGTAAATCTGTCTATTTATTTTTTGATATGTCTATCTATCTATCTATCTCTCTATATGTCTATCAATCTATTTTTCTATCTATCTTTCTATCTATATATTAGACTATTTTTTTATTAATCTATATTTCTATCTATGTATTTATCAATCTATAATTTTATAAATATTTGTATCTATATATTTATTTATCTATTTTTCTATCTATTTAACTATCTAACTATCAATCTATTTATCTATCTAACAATATAATATATGTTTCTGTCTATATAATTAATTGTCTATCTATCTATGTTTGTATGTATTTGTCTTTCTTCCAATCTATTTATATATCTATCTTTCTATATGAATATATATATATATATATCAGTCTATTTGTATATCTATCTATATATCTACTTATCTACCTATATGCCTATCTATCTATCTGTCTATCTATCTATCTATCTATATGTTTATCAATCTTTGTATCTGTATATTTATCTATCTATCAATCTATCTATCTATATGTCAAATTAATATGGTAGTCTATCTATTCATCTATCTATTTATATATCTATATACCAACCTATCTATTAATTTATCTTTCCAACTATCTATCTATCTTTTGTTCTATATGTATTTATGTGTATATATATATATATATCTCTTTTTATCTATCTTTCTATTTATCGATATATTTATTTGTCTATCTATTTGTCTAAATATATATGTATCTAACTTTCTTTCTATTTATCTATCTGTCAATCTATCTATATGCCCATTGGTCTATCTATTTGTCTATCTATCTATTTATTTGCCTATATGTCTATCTATCTGTCTATATATTTATCATTCAATCTATCTATCTATATATCTATCAATTTTTTTTCAATTTATCTATCTATTTATCTTTAAATCTATTTATCTATATATCTATGTGTCTATGTATCTATCTGTCTATATCTATATTTGACTAATAATCTATCTCTCTATCTCTCTATCTAACTATCTATCTATCTTTTTATGTGTCTATCTATCTATATGTCTATATGTTTATCATCTATATGTGTATAAATGTATATGTCTATTAGTCTATTTGTCTATCTGTCAATTTATCAATCTATTAATTTGACTATCTATCTGACTATCTATTTTCTAACTATGTAACTGTCTATATATCTATCTCTCTATCTATCTAACTATCTAAATGTATATAAATATATATCTCTATATCTATCTATATATGTGTATAGCTTTCTATTTGTCTAACTATCTACCTATCTTTTATCTATATATCTATATGATTTATTTTTCTAGCTGTCTATATGTTTAGTTATCTATCAATATATGTGTCTATTTATTTTCTAACTACAAATCTCTTTATCTATTTATCTATATATCTAGCTATTCGACTATATGGCTATCAATCTATTTATTTTTTATCTATTTACCTATCTGCTTATATCTCTATCTATCTATCTATCTATTTATCTATCTATTTTTGGTCTATTTATCTTTCAATCTATATATCTATCTTTCTATTTATCAATCTAACTATCTATATGTCTATCTATATATCTGTATATCTACCTATCTTTCTATCTTTCTATTTGTTTATCATCTATCTATCTATTAGTCTATTTGTCAATCTATCTATTATTCTATTTGGTCTATCTATCTATCAATGTATTTTTATATCTATATAACTAACTTTCTACACACACACACACACACACACACACACACACACACACACATATATATATATATATATATATATATATGTAACTATATTTTTGCTTATCTGTTTATCTATCTATCAATCTAAATATATATCTATTTATCAATCTTTTATCTATTTATTTGTCTATGTTTCTATCAATCTATCTATTTGCCTCTATGTCTATCTGTTTGTGTGTCTATATGCTTATCTATCTATCTATTTATCATTCAATCTATCTATCTATATATCATTCAATCATTCAATCTATCAATCTATATGTCAATCAATATATTAGTCTATTTGTCTATATATCTATCTATCTATCTATATATCTATCTATCTATCTATATTTCTTATTTAATTTCTATTTGTCTATTTGCCTATATGTCTATCTATTGTCTTTTTATATGTCTATCACTCTATCTATCTATCTATCTATTTATGTTTTTAAGTGTGTGTCTGTCTATATGTCTATATGTTTATCTATCAATGATTGTATATGTCTTTTTGTATATTTTTCTATCTACCTACCAATCAATCTACTTTTCTATG
>JAREIK010002275.1:134978-159978 GCA_029783825.1 Sapria himalayana | reverse complement strand
TCTGTCTATCTGTCTATATATCTTTTTATTTATCTATCTGACTATCTATATATCTAATAATCTCTTTATCTATCTATCTCTCAATTTATCTATCTATCTATTTATCTATTTGTCTATCTTTGTATCTTTTTATCTGTCTATTTATCTATCTCTATCTGCCTATCTATGTATGTTTCTCTGTTCTATGTGTCTATGTGTATATCTATCTATCTATTATCTATCTATCTATTTGCCTATATGTCTATCTATCTGTCTATTTGTCTATCTATCTATCTATCTATATGTCTATCTTTCTATTTATCTATCTATCTATGTGTCCATCTATCTGTTTGTCTAACATTCTATCTATCTATTTATCTATCTAATCTATCAATATTTCTACCTATTTATCTATCTATCTATTTATTTGTCTATTTGTTTATCTTTATATCATTATATCTATCTATCTATCTATATCTCTATCTGGCTATTTATCTATCTATCTATTTGTCTATCTAATTATATATTTATCTTTCTCTCTCTATCTACCTATCTATCTATCTATCTAATTATCTATCTATCTATCTATTTGTATATCTATCTATCTGTCAAACAATCTATCTATCTAATTGTTTTCCTTTATATCTATCAATCTTTTTATATATCTATCTATCTATATGTTTATCTTTCTATCACTCAGTTTATATAGCTATTTATCTCACTACAAAAAAAGCCCAAATATTTAGAGCAATTTCCCTAGCTATTTGGGCTTATTCCATCACTAAAATATAATAATGATTGATTTATGAAAGAAATTATCCCAAGCTAAAGTGCATGTCGCAAATTATTAATGAGAAAACTATATTCCTTTCCAAATTTTTTAACGTTAGAAATTCCCTAGCTAATTATATTTTTTTCTTGCTAATTTTGATTGTAATTATAAGTTACAGAAAAGTCTCTAGCTAAATTAAAGAGGAAAAAATCCCTAAATATTTTTATTCCAAAATTATTTTCACAATTTTATTTTTTTACAAAATATTTGATTACATATTTTTAAGTTTTTATATTAAATTGAATAAAAACATAAAATATAAACCAATACTTATAATTAAAAAATTAAAAGTAGTTAATATATTATTTTGATACAATTTGTTACATAGTTAAAACAAAAACATAACAATATTTTATCACACCTTCTTCATCAATGTATCTAAAGATAGTGCATAAAGTTTAATTTGTCTGTAAAATTGATGTTGCTTTCTCTCCCTCAATTCCTCTACTCATCATCTTTCTCCTTCTATAAAGCAATCCTAGTCGTCCTACCTCATGTCTAGTAAAATTCTAATTTCTATGTTTCTGCAAATAGGGAAAGAACGACCTCGTTGATGAAGCCTATGTAGTGCAGAGCTCCATTTTTGAATTGGGAGCCACCACTAGAGAAAGTAAGATATTCGCATGTAACTTTAACCCTTTTCTAAAGTCCCTTCACTTCTGCAAGTTTCGTATGGGAAACATTATGGTATAATATCATATGAAATTTAAACCAATAAATCAAATTAAAATAAATAAATAAATAAAGTTTTATTTTGATAAAATATGATAAAATTATGCAATAAAACTTATACTTTATATATACTACTATAGTATATATGTACATATATACTACGGAAACAACAAATTCAAATCCCCAACCCTGATGTCCCTAGCCATAAAGTCATATTCATTGCCAACGAGATCACCACAAACCATAGATTCCAAAATATCAAATGTCATAAAATCATAGTTCAAGGGAGGAATGACATTAGGCGCCTATTAAAAGTTAGAAATGCACATTTAGTAATTATCTAGTATTCACTACTTTATAGAGATATCTTTAACTCGCATATCTAAAAACACATATCTAAAAACTCATTATGTAGTATTCACAGTAAATATGTTTATATCATATTAAACTATAAAATTTTTTAAAAAATAAAGCTTTGTGAATAGGAATGTGCCTTAGGCACTACCAAAGCTAGGAATTCCTTGCCTTGGTAGTTTATGACACACACAATGCAAACATGTTGACCATTATATGTGTATGCACACATGAAATGTAATATTATAATATATGTTTTTTTCTCTCTTTACCTCATTAACATCTAAAAATCTTAATATATAAATTAATAGAACATATAAATGTGCAATGTGAATATATAATTCTCATTGTATTAAGGCAACCCACATATGTTAATGGCCATTACCATCTAGTTCATTACCATCTGCCTTGATACCAATGTTTATATCACATAGCTTCACTGCTTGCTCCTGAGTAATCATAGGTTGCAAGGAGTCCCTATTATCTTGCTAAATCAAACTTGTCGAAAAAAATATCAAGAGCTAATAGTGAACGAATACATGATGTGCTACCACCAGGGGCACCAACGGTGCTTAATGCTAGACAACTATTGCTAGTACTACTAAAAAACACATAATGGTGCTTGCACACAACCTACTCACAATTCAGGGCAAACAAACATATGCTTAGAAACACAGAATATGGAACAACATGAGAATCAATTATTAATAGCTATAACTTAAACTTCATTAACAAGATCAATAAAATGACCATATTCTAGAAGTAAAGTGGGCTCGCCATAGCTCATATTGATGAGATCGCATTTATGTTGCATAGAAGCAAGTGTTTTCACCATTTGAATGTCATCATCTAGAGTAAATATGAATGACTAATAAAAGTTAGCCGACCTCCATTGTAGTCTGCCTTGCAATAATAGGGTGCCGCACCTTGTAGCAGTGTGGCATGTGCCATATGATAGTGTCAGAGTGGATGTGTGTGTGGAAAGGTTGTGAACAGTTATATGCATGTAGTGTGGCATTTTTTGTGAGGAAGTGTGGGCAAGAAATAAAATAGTGTGTTATGGCAGTGTACAAAATAAGTATAGTGGTGAAAATTTAAAAATAAAATAATAAAAAATGATTTACTGTGTGAGTTATATTTTGGCTGATAGATATTTTGGCTACACCAATTTGTGTTGGCTCGCACTAAAGGAAGTAATTTAGTTTTCTTCTGGTCACTTCTGGCTATCCTCTTCTTGATGCAGGCTCAAACTCCATCAATTTTAAGGCTCAAACTGCATCAACACAGATACATAAACTCTCATTTCCCAATAGAAACATTTCAAAAGAAAAATCAAAATCAAAATCAAAAATAAAATCAAAAACAAAATTAAAAACAAAATTAAAAGCAAAACTAAAAACAAAATCAAAATCAAATACCAAAACCTGTATGGACATGTTACACTTGAAGTCATCAACTTCCAAAATAGTTGCCATGTTTGCATAGCAGGTGTCCTGCAAAGAATCATGGTTAGGTTAGTCAGCCAAGCAAAGAACAAAACTAGAATCAAGAACAACGATGCCACCAAATAAATCTATTCCTGTTTAGCTACACATATAAAAAATCTTGTGCCCCAAAGTTGCTCATTATTCCTTCTTCATGAAGTGAAGAGATAAGAGCTTTGAGATTGCAAAACCAGTAAAAGACTTGCAGTGAAGTAGCTCTTTCAAGTTATCATCACATCTTTTTTTTATCTGATGAATCCTTTTTAAAAACAATAAATTTTAACAATTAATTGAAATTGAAGAATAGCACCATAGATTATCATCGGGGGGGAGGTGAAGACAATGAATGTTGGCATACTTGTAGATTATTTTTTTTATATAGTCCCACATCTTCTTTACAACATCAGAATAAGATAATGCATCTTCACATATACCAAAACATTTTATGAGAGCATATGAAAGAGGAATAGGAAGCTAGAAATCTAGAATTAACTTTGCATACATTTATGTATAACTATATATAACTACTTATATGAATATATATATAACAATATTTTTAACTATATAAATCTATTTATAACTAAATATAATATAGGTATAAGAACATATAACTATAAATAATTGTCTTTTACAATATGTATAGCTATAAAGAGATTATAGATAACTATATTTAAATATATAATTAACAAAATATATTTAATATACAATTTTATATATTAGTATATAAAAATGTATTTAAATATATCTATGCCTATACATAATTATATGTATAAATATATTAAATTATATAATATATATATATATACCTGCATGTATAAATATAAGTATAACTATATATGTAACTATATGTATAACAATTTGTAATTATATTTATAGTTACATGTATAACATCATACAACATTATGTTTAACTATATGTGTATAACTATATATAAATATTTGCATAACAATATAAAACTCTATATATCGAAATATAACTATATTTGTGTATACATCTATGTAAATCTATATATTTGTTTATAACTTTGTATACATTTATGTATAACTACATATAACTACTTGTAGGAATATATATATATATATATATATCTTTAACAATATAAATCCATTTATAACTAAATATAATATAGGTATAAGAGCATATAACTATAAATAATTGTCTTTTACAATATGTATAGCTATAAAGACATTATAGATAACTATATTTAAATATATAATTAACAAAATATATTTAATATACAAATTTATATATTAGTATATAAAAATGTATTAAATTATATACAAATTTAAATATATCTATGCATGTACATAATTATATGTATAAATATATTAAATTATATAAAATATATATATACCTGCATGTATAAATATAAGTATAACTATATATGTAACTAATTGTATAACAATTTGTAATTATATTTATAGTTACATGTATAACATCATACAACATTATGTTTAACTATATGTGTATAACTATATATAAATATTTGTATAACAATATAAAACTCTATATATTGAAATATAACTATATTTGTAACTATGTATACATCTATGTAGATCTATATATTTGTTTATAACTTTGTATACATTTATGTATAACTACATATAACTACTTGTAGGAATATATATATATATAACTATATCTTTAACAATATAAATCCATTTATAACTAAATATAATATGGGTATAAGAAAATATAACTATAAATAATTGTCTTTTACTATATCTATAACTATGAAAACATTATACAAAACTATATTTAATTATATAATTAACAAAATATATTTAATATACAATTTTATATATTAGTATATAAAAATGTATTTAACTATATCTATGCCTATACATAACTATATGTATACATATATTAAATTTTTTGAAAAAATATATATACCTGCATGTATAAATATAAGTATAACTATATGGGTAACTATATGTATAACCACATGTTACTATATTTATAATTTCATGTATAACAATATACAACATTATGTTAACCTATGTGTATAACTATATATAAATATTTGTATAATTATATAAAACTCTATATAATAAAATATAGTTATATTTGTAACTATGTATACATATATGTAAATCTATATACTTGTTTATAACATTGTATACATTTAGGTATAACTACATATAACTACTTGTATGAATATATATATATATATAACTATATTTTTAACTATATAAATCTATTTATAACTAAATATACTATAGGAATAATAACATATAACTATAAATAATTGTCTTTTACTAATTGTATAACTATAAAATTATTATACATAACTATATAAAAATGTATAATTAACAACTTATATTTAATATATATTTTTATATATTAGTATATAAAAATGTATTTAACTATATCTATGCCTATACATAACTATATGTATAAATATATTAAATTATATTAAAAATATGTATACCTGCATGTATAAATATAAGTATAACTATATGTGTAACTATAAGTATAACCACATGTAACTACATTTATAATTAATGTATAACAACATACAATATTATGTTCAACTATATATGTATAACTATATATAAATATTCTTATTACTATGTAACACTTTATAATTATATATAACTATATTTGTAACTATCTATACATATATGTAAATCTATATATCTGTTTATAACTTTGTATACATTTATATATAACTACATATAACTACTTGTATGAAATTATCTATATATAATTATATGTTTAACTATATATAACTCTATTTTTAACTATATATACCATAGGTATAAGAACATAAAACTATAAATATTTTTATTTGACAACATGTATAACTATAAAAACAATACATAACTATATTTAAATATATAATTAACAATATATATACTAATATATAATGTTTATATATTAGTATATAAAAATATATTTTACTATATCTATGCCAATAGATAACTATATGTGCGCACATATAAATTTATATGAAAAAATATATATGCCCACATATAAATATAAGTATAACTATATGTGTAACTATATGTATAACAACATGTAACTATATTTATAATTACTGTATAACATACAACATTATGTTTAACTACATGTGTATAACTATATACAAATATTTGTATAACTATGTAACACTCTATATAATTAAATATAACTATATTTATAATTATGTATACATATATGTAAATTTATATATTTGGTTATAACTTTGTATATATTTATGTATAACTAATTATAACTACTTGTATGAATATATCTATATATAACTATATGTTTAACTATATCTAACTATTTATAACTACATATACTAGTTATATAATAACATATAATTATACATGGAATAGCACAAATTTGTTGTGCTAACTTGACATTAAATGGCAAAAGATATAATATCAACAATATCTAAGCACATAGCTTTGATCCGATATAGCATGCTGTTGAAATAAGTGTCGTACTCTTACCTAATCCCACCCCTTGGGCCTATGGCTCATATATGAGCTTATATATGATAAAAGATGTAATATATGATAGGTTTGTATAGAAGAAATTTGTTTGTTCTTTTATGTATTTCCTCATTCTAACACTACATTCTCTGTGTGTCTCTCTCTCCCTCTATCATTCTATCTATGTCATTCTATCTCTCTCTCTCTCTTGCTATTTTCTTTCTTGCACTATTTCTTTTTTGCATTCTCTTTCTATATCCCTCTCTCTCTCTCCTGCCCTCTCTCTCTTTCCCTTTCTCTCTTTATCTCTCTTCCCCCTTTCTCTCCCTCCCCTTTCTCTCTTTATCTCTCTTCCCCCTTTCTCTCTATTTCTCTCCCTCCTTTCTCTCTCTCTCTTTCCCTCCTTTCTCTCTCTCAACAAAGAAGTGCAGACATAGCTGTTGCACCAGCATTCCAAAAAGATGACATAAATAATAGTGAGCATGTGCATGTAGATGATCTAGTATATTTGTGTGACTCAAATGGTGGCCTAATAGATATTGAAGATGATCAATTTCTATCTGAAGATTAGTTGGAACTTCCATCAGAATCTGACGAAATGTCAGAAGATCAATTAGAGAATGATAGTGATGACGATAATAAAATTATTATAATTGTATTATAATATTAAACTATGAAAAACTTTTTATATTTTGATGAAATCTATTGGTGTGTTTTATTATAAAATGCATGGTTGTTCATCATATCTTTGATTATTTGTTCTATATTTTTTTTTGTATAGTAGATGGAGCCTAAAGGATGTGGCATGGTGGAGGTGGACGTGGAAGTAGTAATGGACAAAATTTATCTAGTATTTTATACAATGTTGCAAATTAATTTCCATCTAAGCCCACCATATCCAGACTTAAACATCACAAACATCATCTCCATTTCTATCACGATCACTATCATTGACACATTTACTATCACCTTTATTAGATATATGCCCACCACCCATTGTCCTTCCTGCAAACACTTTTGATCCATCACTATCTAGTACACTACATTTTACACTAATAGTTCCCCCATTTACAAAACCATCGACATCATCAAATGTTGTGTCTTCTTCTGCATTCAGTGTTAAGTTTGTAATTGAGAATGTGGATGAGAGGTATAAGAAATATTTAAATATTACTTGAATAAAATATTATGATGATCCTATTTGTGGTTTTTTAAATATATAGTTATGATTTGCTTTTTTTTCAATGTTATTTATATATTTGTACAGTTTTATTTTATCTCCCAAGTGTTTGGCTATAATTACAAAGTCTTTCAAGAAAATGGTTGATTCTAAAGCATTATTATTGAATAAAGTTTCTGAATTGACAAAAAAGACTAATTTTAATGACTTCAGGTAAAAATAATCAAACAAAATTATTGAAACTTAATGATCTAATTAGTCGACTATTATGTTGGTTTTTATTCAAGAAGTAAATAATTTTGTCTTTGTTATTAATATAATTTTTTTGTGTTTTTTTATATATAGAATCAGTGCACATCAGCACTCAAATTTGATGAAAAGATAAAGTCATTATCGGAGAGCAAAGATACTGAACCGTATTCTGATTTTGTCCAAAATTGAAGAATATAAAAGAAAGGCCTAATTTAATATTCGAGGATGACTGGCCTGAGTGGCTTAAGTATTGGGAGGAGCTAGATGTAAAGAAAAAAATCAGAGATTACCACTAAAAATTAATGAACAGAAGTAGTCGGACTAGGTACAGGAATGTCTAGCCACACAGGAGGGTCAAAGTCGAGCATTGAGCATGCTAAAGATTTGGTATAATTTTAAAATTTTAAATATTTATATATTTAGTGGTTGTCCTAATAGTCTAAATAAATTTATTCAGTGCATGGCTTTATTAATTTTGTTAAATTTGTTATCATTTGTTATTTTATGACTTAATAAATATATACACTAGGCTGGAAAATTGGGTCGATATCTTAATTTTTATGAGATTTTCATGAAGATGCATGTGTAGAAAGTAGATGGTTAGTTTGCTGACAACAAGTCTCAGATGATTGCTGTAAGAATCTGTTATATTAATAAAATATATTAATAATATAGTAAATTTTGAAAGTTATTTGTAATGTAAAATATAAAACAATTTTATGTATATCTATAATAGTATTTTTTTCTGTTTTATCACATAAACTAATGGAGGAATGTGTGACAACTGCTTCTCAACAAGTTGAAGATTCTATGGATCTTCAACTAATTCACTATGTTCCTGTCTATTTGGAGACCATGGGAGGTCATATAAAGCAGCAAGTGTACCATGTCGTGCCTGGCCCGGCATGGTTCTGTGGGCCAGGCCCGACATGGGCTCCTCAGCCAGAAATCAACCAAATTCTACATGGTTCGGCATGGTTAGGGACTGGCAAAAACCCTAATTTTATTTAAAAGTATGGTTTCATTGCGTGCCTCCATGCCACAATCACCCTTTCATGGCTCGCCTAGCTTCGCCCGTCAGGTGTCGGCTCACCGTTACCACTCTCGGTGCTTGGTCAAGTGTGTCGTGCCCCCAGCCAGGCCCTCATACGGTGCTAGGAAGGACATGTGGGCTGAATTGCCTTGGCCCGGCAGGTATGGAGCGATGCTGATGGTCTGCCCAGCTCGGGCCCAAGAACGTCATTGTAGCATGCCGTGCTAGGCTAGGCACAGCTGAATCATACTGTGCCTCATGTAGGGCTGGGTCGGCTGAGCCTATTTGACACCTCTAATCTATCTATCTATCTTTCAGCTAGTCTATCTATCTATTTATTTTTCTATCTATCTGTATATCTATCTGTCAATATACTCGGCTACCTATTAATTATCTAGCTATCTATTTATCTATATATCTATCTATTTTTCCATTTATCTATCTATCCATCTATCTGTCTATCTATAAATGTGTTAAATTTCTTTATATCTATCTATAAATCTATCTTTCAAACATTCTATTTATCTGTCTATCTATATATCTATTTGTCTATCTATCTTTTTATCTATCTGTCTGTCTGTTTGTGTGTATGTCAATTTATGTATCTTTCTTTATTTCTCTCTATCTATCTGACTCTCTATATATCTATCTATCAATATGTTGGTCAAGATATCTATCTATCTATCTATATGTCAGTCTATCTATCTATCTTTCCATCTATCTATTTATATGTCTATATATCTGTCAATCTTATTATCTATCTATCTATCTATAAATTATCTATCTATGTATCTATCTATCTATTTATTTACTTGTCTATCTATATGTCGATTTATCGCTTTATCAATCTTTCTATTTATCTTTCTATCTATCTATTTTGTCATGTATCTTTTTATATTTCTATTTGTCTATCTATCTCTTTATCCATTTGTTTATCTTTTTATCTATCAATTTGTATATCAAAATACCTATCAATCTATCTAATAATCTCTCGATCAATATGTCTCTCAATCTGTCTATCAATCTATTTATCAATTAGTCTATCAATATATATATCTATGTGTTTATAAATTTAACTTTCTATATGTCTATCATTTTGTCTATCTATATATCTATCTATCCAACTTTTTATTTGTATGTCTATCTGCCAATATATCAATTTATCTATCATTATATGTATCTATATGTCTATCTATGTGATATATCTTTCTGTCTATCTATATGTCTATCTATCTATCTTGCTATGTATCTATCTATCTATTTGTCTATCGATTTGTCTATATAAATGTCTAATGATCTATCGATCTATCTATATATATGTTTGTCTAACTATATGTATATCAATCAATCTATCTATTTGTCTAGCTATTTGTCTATAGATATGCCTATATACATGTCTATATTTTTATCTATAATCTATTAATATATTTGTCTATTTATCTATCTAATTATCTTGGAATCAATCTATCTATCTATCTATGTATCTATCTATCATTCTATATATCTATTTGTCTATCTATTTGTAAATATCTCAATTTATCTATCTATCTTTATATCTATCTAATAATCTATATATATATATATGTGTGTGTGTGTGTGTGTGTGTGTGTCTATGTATCTATCTATATATCTGCCTATCATTTTGACTATCTATATGGCAATCAATCAATCTATCTATTTGTCTATCAATCTGTCTATCTATCTATCTATATATCTGTTAATCTAAGTGTTTACCAATTTGTCTATCAATAAGACAATCAATCTTTCTATCAAACTATATGTCTAGCTAGCTATCTATCTATCTAACAATCTATCTATCTATATTTCTATCATACTATATGTCATTCTATCTGTCTATCTATCTTTAAACTAATTATCTATATGTCTATCAATTTGTCTATTTATCTATTAATCTATCTATCTATTAGTCTATCTATCTATCTATATATTTTTCTATTTATAAGTATATCTATCTATCTATCTTTTTGTCTATTTATCATTTATCGATCTATCTATCTACCTACTTATCTATCTGTCTATCAATGTATCTTTCAGTCTATCTATCTATCTATTTGTCTATATATATATATCTATCTGTCTATCTATCTGTCTATCTATTAATCAATCTATCTGTCAATCTATCTGTCTATCTATTTGTCTATCTATATATCTATCTATATGTCTTTCTATCTGTTGATCTATCTATCTGTCGATCTATCTATCTATCTTTTAATCTATCTGTCAATCTATCTATCAATCTATCTATCTATCTATCTGTCTATCTATCTATTTATCTATTGATATGTCAATGTATCTATCTATCATTCTACTTTTCTCTTTTGCCTATCTTTCTATATATCTATCTATCTATTATTCTATCTTTTTCTATATATATATATATATATATATCTATTTATCTATCTAAATGTTTATCTATTTATCTATCAATTTGTCCATCTATCTGTCAATCTATCTTTCTATTGATCTATCTAATTATCTATATGTTTATCTATCATTCTATCAATCTCTTTATCAATCAATCTATCAATTTGTTTATCAATCTCCTATTAATCTATATATCATTCTATGTATCTATTTGTCTATCTATATATCTATCTATCTACCTATGTGTCTATCTATCTTTCTATGTGTCTATCTATTTGTCTATCTATATATCTATCTATCTATACGTATGTCTGCCAGTCTTTCTATTTATATATCTATCTATGTATCTATCTTTCACTCTATCTGTCTATGTATTAGGCTATCTATCTGTCTATCTATCTGTCTATCTATGTATTTATTTGTCTATCTAGCTATCTATCTATCTATAAATATACCACTTTATCTATCTTTCTATCTATTTATCCATCTAACTTTCTATCTATATGTCTATCTATCTATCTATCTATCTGGCTATCTATCTATCTATTTCTCTATATATCTATTTATTTATTTGTTTATTTTCTATATATCTATATATCTTTCTACATATTTATGTATAAATCTATCAATCTATCTATATATTAATCTATCTATCTATTTATATATATATTTATATATCTATCTAATAATAATTCAAACTATCTATCTATCTATGTATCTATTGGTTGATATGTCTAACTATCTAGTTGTCTATCAATTTATCTATCTTTTTGTCTATCTATCTAACAATAAATAATTTTATCAATCTATCTATAAATTTGTTTATTAATTAATCAATCAATCTGCCTACAAATGTTTCCATCAATATATCAATCAATCTATTTTTCTATCTGTCTATCAATCTATTTATCTATCAATCTGTCTATTTTTTATATATCTATGTAATTATATGTCTATTAAATTTTCTATCACCCTCTCTATCAAATTATCAATTAATCTATCTATAAATTTATTTATAAATCTTTTCTATCATTCAATCTTCTATGAATCTATATATCAATTTGTTTATCTAACATTTTATGTAATGATCTATCTATCTATTTTCTATCTATCTATTTTCATTCTATCTATCTTTTTGTTTATCTATCATTCCATCTTTCTATCTATCAATCTTTCTATCTATTTATTAATTTATCTTTCACTCTATCTTTTTGTCTATCTATCAGTATATTTATATGTATATCTATCTTTCATTCTATCTTTTTGTCTATCTATCAGTATATTTATATGTATATCTATCTTTCATTATATATGTCTGTCTATCTATTTGTCTATCTATCTATCTATTTTTGTGTCAAATGATCTCACTATCAAATTATCTACCTATGTGACTATCAATATGTCTATCTATCTGTCTATCAATCTTCTATCAATTTGTCTATCGATCTATCTATAAATCTTTGTACTAATCTATCTATCTATCTATATATGTATCTATGTGTCTTTCTATTTGTCAATATTTTTATATATCTATATGTACATCTATCTATCTATCTATCTATCTTTCTATTTATCTATCTATCTATCTATTTACCTTTCTAACTATTTGTCTATATATTTGTCTATCAATCTATCTATGTATCTATCTATCTATCTATCTATCTATATATCATCTCTATTTGTCTATCTATTTTTTTTAAATCTATTTATTTATCTGTCAATTTATTTGTTTATATATCTGTCTATCTTATTATCCATATATATGTTTATCTATCTATTAGTCTATTTATCTGTTAATTTAACTATCTTTGTATCCATCTATCTATCGATCTAAGTGTCTATCTATCGTTTTATCTATCTATTTATTCTTCTATCTATATATCTATATATATCTTTATGTATTTGCCTAAAAATGTGTATAACACTCTGTCTATATATCTATTTATCTATAATTCTATCTTTTTGTTTTTCAATCTATCTATAAATCTATCAATCAATCTATCTATCTATTTGTCTATCAATCTTTAAATCAATTTATCTATTAATCTATCAATCAAAATTTTTATATGTATATCTATCTATCAATCTTTTTAACAATATATCTATCTGTCTATCTATTTGTTTATATATATGTCTATCAATCTGTCTATCTAGCTATTTATCTATCTGTCTATCTAATTATCTATATATCTATCTTTCTATCTATATATCTAATAATCTATCTATATATCTATCATTCTTTCAATCTCTTTGTCAATCTGTTTATCAATCTATATATCTACATATATATATATATATGTGTGTGTGTGTGTGTGTGTGTGTGTGTGTGTGTATGTGTGTGTATATATATATATATGTGTGTGTGTATATATATATATATTTCTGTCTATCTACCTATCTGTCTTTCTATATATCTATCTATTTGTCTATCTATCTGTCTATCTATCTATCTATCTATTTCATTATTTATCAATCTATTTATCTATCAGTCAATTAATAAATCAATCTAACTGTCAATCAATCTATCAATCTATCTATATCTATCCATCTATCTATTTATATGTCTATCTATCTATATATATATTTATCTCTCTATCTAATAATCTATCTAACTATCTAACTATCTATTTATCTATCTTTATATCTATCTATCTATCAATCTATCAATCAATCTATCTATATATATGTTTTTCTAATTGTCTATCTTTTTCTCTATCTATCTTTCATCCTATCTTTCTATCAATCATTCTATAAATCTCTCTATCAATCTATCTATCAAACTTTTTATTAATTTATCTATCAATCAATCAATCTATCTGTCTACCAATAAAATTAATCAATCTATCTATCTTTGTATCTTTCTGTCTACTTATCTATCTATCTATCTCTCTATTAATAATCAATCTATATATCCATCTATTTATTTCATTATTTATCTGACTATCTATCAATATAAATATCTATCATTCTATCTATCTATCTGTTAGTCTTTATATATATCTATCTATCTATCAATTTGTATATCTATCTATTTGTCTGTCTATAATTTAATCAATCATTCTATCTGTCTGTCTATTTATTTGTCAATCAATCAATCAATCAATTTATCTATCTATCACTTCTATCTATCTATCTGTTTGTTTGTTATATGCCAGTCAATCTGTTTATGTATTTCTCTATCTTTCTATCTATATATCTATCTTTTTGTCTATCTATCTATCTTTATATCTATCTATCTTTTAATCTATGTGAATGTCTATCTATCTATCACTTCTATCTATCAATCTGTTAGTCTTTATATATATATCTATATATCAATCAATTTGTATATCTATCTATTTGTCTGTCTATCAATCAATCAAACATTCTATCTATATATCTATTTATCTGTCAATCAATCAATCAATCAATCAATCTGTCTATCTATCTATCTATCTATCTATTTGTTTGTTATACGTCTATCAATCTCTATATGTATTTCTCTATCTTTCTATCTATATATCTATCTTTTTGTCTATCTATCTATCTTTATATCTATCTATCTTTTAATCTGTCTGAATGTCTATCTATCTATCTATCAATATATTGATCTATATGTCTATCTTTATGTCTTTCTATTTATCTACCTATCTATCTATCTAGTTTTCTCTCTTTCTCTGTATCTATCTATATATCTATATGTCTATCTATTTGTCTATCTATCTATATATCTATCTATCTATTTATCGATTTGTCTATCTATCTATTTATCTATCTGACTATCTATTTATCTCTCTATCTTTCTTTCTATCTATCTATATGACTATCTATCTATCTATATTTCTAACAATATCTCTATGAATCTAACTATGAATCTATGTATCAATCTATTTATTAATCTATCTATCATTCTATGTATATAATTTTCTTTTAACCTATCTACATATCTATCTGTCAATCTATATGTCTACCTATCTATCTATTAATATGTCTATCTATCTATTTATCTATCTATCTATCTATTTATCTATCTATCTATCTATTTATCAATTTGTCTATCTATCTATCTATTTCTCTATATATCTATCTTTCTATCTATTTATGTATCTATATGTCTTTATGTATCTTTATCTCTTTATCTATTTATCTGTATATCTATCTCTCTATCAGTCTATCTATCTATCTTTCTATCTATTTATGTATTTATCTATCTTTCTGTCTTTATCTATTTGTCTATTTGTCTGTATATCTATTTGTCTATTTGTCTGTATATCTATCTATCTCTATATATCTCTATCAATCTAATATCTCTGTCTATCTATCTTTGTATCTATATTTCTATCTATCTGTCGATCTTTCTGACTATATATCTATCTATCTACTAGTCTATCAATTTGTTTATAAATTTATTTATCAATCTATCTATCATTCAATATTTAAATCATTTTAAGAATCTATATATCTGTCTATCAATCAATCAATCTATCTATCAATCAATCAATCTATCTCTCTTTCTATTTATCTACTTATCTATTTATCAATTTGTCTATCTATGTTTCTATCAATCTGTCAATGTATCTTTCTAGCTAACTATATATCTACATATCTATTTTTCTATCTATTTTTCTATCTAACTATCTATCTATCAATTTATCTATCATTCTATCTCTCTATCTATCACTTTATATATATATATATATATATATATATATATATATATATATATATATATATATATATATATATATATATCTCTATCAATTTGTCTATATATCTATCAATTATTTTATTTGTGTATCTATCTATCTAACTTTCTATTTGTCTATCTATCTGGCATTCTATCTATCAGTATATCTATCTTTCTATAAATCAGTCTACTATATGTCTATCTATTTGTCTGTCTATCTATTTGTACATCTATTTATCGATCAGTCTCTATATCTATCTATCTATTTGTCTATCTTTCTATAAATCAGTCTATCTATCTGTCTATCTATATGTATATTAATGTGTCTATCTGTCTATCTCCCTATTTATATATCTTTCTATCTATCTATCTATCTATTTGTCTAATTATTTGTCTATCGCTCTGTCGATCTATATGTCTCTCTATCTTTTTATCTATTTGTTTATTTATCTATCTATCTGTTTGTCTATCTATCTATTGACCTATCTATCTACCTACCTATTTATTTATCTATATATATGTCAATCTATCATTCTTTCTTTCTATCTTTCAATTTGTCGATCTATCTATATAACTATCTATCTGTCTATCTATGTGTCTATCTATTTGTATTTCTATCTGTCTATCTATGTGTCTATCTATCTTTCTATCAATCAACTATCTATATATCTATCAATCCTTTTATCAATCTATCTATCAATCTATCAATTAATCTATCTATCTATATGTTTATCTATCTAACTATCAATGATTCAATCAATCTCTCTATATTTCTATCTATCTATCAATGTATTTGTCAATCTATCTATATAGCTATATGCACTACAAGAAAATATTGCTTTAGCTAGGGAAATTTTGCTATTGCTAAAATCCCAACCTAATTAGCGAGGGATTAGCTAGAGAATACCAAAGATTTTTTGATTTTACATTAAATTAAAATTTTGCAATAGATTAGTGATGGATTAGTGATGGAAATGGTTGATTGAAAATATTTTGTTGCTAATATTTTTGTAGATTTCTACACAAAAAAGCATGGAATTTAACAATGGATTTAGCGATGGTATATCTTTATCTAATTAGATTGAGACTAAATCTATCCCTAAATAATTATCTGAATTTTTTTTACTTTTTATATTTTATTGCAAGTGATTATTCCTTAAATTTTATTTTTCACAAAATATATCCATTTAGCTAGGGAATTTTCCCTAACTATTTGGGCTCGGGATAATTTTCATTACTATTCTTTAATGATTTAATTTTTTTATATGTTATTTCTTTTAATTTTTTATTTAATTTTGTATATTAAAGATACGTATTCATTGGTCTATTTATGAGTGATCCTTGAAAGTCACATTCTCTTTGTATAATTATAAAAATAGGTTATTATAAACAAATAATTTAAAAAATATATAAATAAAAAAAAATGTAATATTAATAAAGACTACAATAACTATTAATAAAGATTACAATAACATTAAATTATTAATTCTATAATTTTTAAAAATTTTAAAGATATTTTAAAAACTAAATGAACATATATTAAAATTTCCACTAATAAAAAGATTAAATAATTCATTGTATAATAAAATATAATAATTAACGAAAAAACTAGTAAATATTAATATTATTTTAACTATAAAAAATATTTTTATGCCTAAAAGGAATTTTTAAAAAAATAATTACTAACAAATTTAAAAATTTTAAATTATAAAAAAATTACAAATTTTTCATAATATTTAAATGAAAATAAATTGATATTTAAAGATAAATACAGAGATATTCGCCCATATTGAAATTTATAAGAACTAAATAATTGAGTTAAATTTATCTCTAAAGTAGCCCCAATCCGAGCTAATCTTTAGAGCCAAAAACATTTTTTTATCTCTAAAGATTAGTAGGACTAGATACAAAAATATCTTGCCACACAGGAGGGTCAATGTCGAGCATTGAGCATGCTCGATATTTGGTACAATTTTAAAATTTAAAACATTTATATATTTAGTGGTTATCCTAATAGTCCAAATAAATCAAATTTGTACATGGTTTTATTAATTTTGTTAATTTTTTTTTAATTTTGTTATTTTTTTAACTTAATAAATACAAACTATAGGCTGGAGAATTGGGTCGTGATCCCAATATTTATGAGATTTTCAGGAAGATGCATGTAAAGAAAGTGAGTGTCAGTTTGTTGACAAAAAGTCTCAGATGATTACTGTTAGAATTTGTTATACTAATAAAATTTTATGATACTATAGTAAATTTTGAAAGTTGTATAGAATGCAAAATATTAAATTAATTTTATGTAAATCTAGAATAGTATTTATCTCTATTTTATCACAAGAACTCATGGAGGAACGTGTGACAGTTGCTTCTCAACATGTTGAGGGTTCTATGGATCTTCAACTAATTGACTTTGATCCTATCTATTTGGAGACCATAGAAGGCCATAAGAAGAAGTGAGTGTACGGCATCGGCTTGAAGGGACTGGCATTTTGTTGTAGCAGTCATGCTTCTAATTCATTTGTCACAACAATGGTGGATGAGGTGGTCGAACAACAAGTAATGAAACAAATAAAAGTTTTGAAGTTATGGAGACTGAAATGAAAGAAAAGAATGAGCAGATATCTCATTTGAAAGAAGAAAGGGAGAAAATAAAAGAAGAGATATATGAGCAGATTAATCATTTGAAAGAAAAAATGCAAGAAATTAAAGAAATGATTGATGAGATGAAAAAAATGAATGATGAGATGAAAAAAATGAATGATGAGATGAAAGAAATTAAAAATTTAATGCAACCGCAGATAAACTATATGGAGTCACAGTTAGCGGCATTGATGCAATAGATAGCATTTCAAGATCCAACTGCAAAACTATGTTGGAGAGACTGGCACAAATGCACCAACTAATAATCAAGATGATTTTGTATCAGAATTATTTCTGAATAATTTTTGATTTTTGTCTATGTATAGCTAAACAATATGAGATTTTTTTGGAGGTATCATTTTTCTTTTTTCTGGTTTTGTTCTTTGCTTTTCTGATTAACCTAATCATGAATCTTTGTAGGACATTTGATGTGAGAGGCATAAAAAAATTCTGATTCAAAGCCTTAAAACATTGCCACGGTCCTTCCTATGGATGGGTCCCATCTATACCGATCTCAGCTGGATCAAATGAGTCTGAGCTTCTATTATCTATATAAATCTTTCTAATTAACTCTATGTTGCTTAGCTTCATGCATCCGTCCAAGGTTAATAATAAGAAAGTTAAAAAGGAGTTTTGTATGGAAATAATATGTTCTAAATAAAAATGCCAAAATATGATGCTTGTTTGAAAAATATTACCAAACTAGTGCATCTCGAAATAGCATGGTAATGGGCATCATTGTTAATAATAGTCATTGCCACGTTATTGAATTTTAAAAATCATGATCTTCATCAATTCCTTCCTCACTTGATGATGCCAAATTCGGGCTTGAATTTGGGTTTGACACAAGATCCGGTTTGGATTCATTTCTGCTTTCAATATTCCATCTTGGCAATATAGATTTCTAAGTGAGCAGCCAAGTTAAGTTGGTTTGATCAAGAGATGATGCAGAAACTAAAGATTAAAAAGATGAATTTAACTTGATGGTTTTTTTTGGACTAAAATGGAGAAGCCACGCGGGGCAAGCATCCCTTGATTTGTTGAAGTTGACGGGTTCACTCTAATTCATGATTAAAGAAAAAAACAAATCATTTAATAGGAGGAAAAGGATATAGATACATTCGAGTATGACAAGGCCATATTTCATATTTAATAAAACAAATAGGCACCTTATCATTGCCCCTCTTTTCTTCTTTATACAGCTGGAGCCACGACAATAAACTCGAGCAAGCATAACCTGAGAAATGAACTCATGGTTTTGAACTTGAGTTTTTTTGTCGAGGTTAATGGAGCAATTAGGGCTGCATGTTATGCTTTTTGTAAGTAAACCAAATTCAATCTTTTGCCAGCCAGAGACACTTTCACATGTAGATGTTTTGCTTCTGCACCCATTTTTCTTCTTTTTTAAAACAACGTCAAATACATGACTAGTGAAATATGAAGTGTTTATGCATGCTTATATACAATAGTTGATACGACATTACATATGAATAAGTGTGTGGGTGTATGTGGTTGTGTGTGCCTTTGTGGTGTGTAGTTGAGTCATTGATGGGTAGCATATATGACTCATATATCACACTAGAGAAATTTGAGAGTAAAAAGTAAAAAAAAAAAGATTAGTTTTGCCCATTGAGATTGAGGCTAAAATTCAGGCTTCCAACTGGAACAGTGACTGGATTAAATTCCCAAATATTCTCTAGAGAGGGAAAGTCTGCTTTACACTTAATGTAAGTTTGGAATGTGGTGATTCCCATGAGCCATACTCTTTCAGCCTCGTCGCCGATTCCATAGATCAGACTTGGCATCTCTGTGATAATGTACTCGATATTATTATTACCTTCTTGCCAACTATAATTTTGCTAGATATTAGAGACCCATTTAAGATCACACACATATAAAACAACTTATATACTCGAATAACCATCTACGATGCACTTAAGCTCCAAAAACTTTTGGCAAATATCTACTTTTGAATGATTCCTTAAAGAGAATAGAGGAAATGTTACTAATCTAACCATTTCCATTTTCTCCCTCACTCCTCTGACTACGCTCTCTATGCTTGCCACACACTCTCTCATAATCACTATGTTTTTTTTCATCCTCTCCATCACCGGTAAAACTCTCATCACATCTTCAATCTTTGTCAGTGTTTCTAATGACATGCTTAGTCCTTCACTAATGGTTCAAATTGACTAAAAGAAAGAAATTGAGGAGGAGGAGAGTTGGCTAGGATAAGAGGTTTTATGGCTTTGTCTATCTACCTGTCTAATTATCTATCTAATTATCTATCTATCAATTTGTCTATCTACCTATCTATCAAATTATCAATTAATCTATCTATCAATTTATTTATAAATCTTTATATTATTCATTCATCTATGAATCTATATATCAATTTGTTTATCTATCTTTTTATGTAATGATCTGTCTATCTATTTTCTATCTATCTATTTTCTATCTATCTATCTTTCTATTTATCTAGCATTCTATCATTCTATCTGTCAATCTTTTTATCTATCTATTAATACATCTATCACTCTATATTTCTGTCTATCTATCTGTATATTTATATGTGTATCTCTCTTTCTCTTTCTATTTATGTATCTATTTATTTGTCTATGTATTTATCTATCTATTTTTGTGTCAATCTATCTCACTATCTAATTATCTACCTATTTGTCTATCAATATGTCTATCGATCTGTCTATCAATCTGTCTATCAATTTGTCTATAAATCTTTGTATTAATCTATCTATCTATCTATGTGTCATTCTATCTGTCTATATATATATATATATATATATGTACGTCTATCTATCTATCTTTTTATCTATCTATCTATCTATCTCTCTATCTATCTATCTATCTATCTACCTTTCTAACTATTTATCTATAAATTTGTCTATCAATCTATATATGTATCTATGTATCTATGTATTTATCTTTCTATCTATATATCAACTCTATTTGTCTTAATATTTATCTATCTATCTGTCTATCTATCTATCTATCTACATATCTTTGTATCTAACTATCTATCTGTATATTTATCTAGATATCTATTTATCTATCTGTCAATCTATTTGTCTTTATATCTGTCTATCTTATTATCTATATATGTTTATCTATCTATCTATCTATTAGTCTATTTATCTATCTCTTTATCTATCTTTATATCTATCTATCTATCTAAATGTGTCTCAATCTATCTTTCTATCTATCTATTTATCCTTCTATCTATATATCTATATATATATTTATCTATTTGTCTAAAAATGTGTATAACACTCTATCTATAAATCTATTTATCTATCTTTCTATATTTCTATCTTTATATTTATCAATCTATCTATCAATATATCTATCGATCTTTAAATAAATCTATTTATTAATTTATTTATCTATCTATCCATATATCTATCTATTTATCTATCTGTTTATCAATATATCTATCTGTCTATCTATCTATTTGTTTTTCTATATGTCTATCTATCTGTCTATCTATCTATTTATCTACATGTCTATCTAATTGTCTATCTATCTAGCTATCTATCTTTCTATCTATATATCTAACAATCTAATTGTATATCTATATTTCCTTCAATCTCTTTATCAATCTATCTATCAATCTATATTCTATCTATATATATAAATCTATCTGTCTATATATATAACTATCTATTTTTCTATCTATTTGTCTATTTAACTGCCTATGTATTTTTATATCTATCAATCTATTTATCTATCAGTCAATCAATAAATCAATCTAACTATCTATCTATCTATCTATCTATCTATTTATTTATCTATTTATCTATTTAACTGTCTATCTATCTATCTATCTAAATATCTATCTATCTATTTGTCCATCTATCTTTCTATTGATCTATCTGACTATCTATATGTTTATTTATCATTCTATCGATTTCTCTATCAATCTATCTATCAATTTGTTTATCAATCTGCCTATCAATTTATCTATCATTCTATCTATGTATTTGTCTATCTATATATCTTTCTATCTACCTATCTGTCTTTCTATGTGTTTATCTATTTGTCTATCTATCTATCTATCAGTCTTTCTATTTATCTATTTATCTATGTCTATCTATATATAAAAGTTCTATGTGACTATGTATTTGGCTATCTATCTATCTATGTATTTATTTATCTATCTAGCTATCTATCTATAAATATATCACTTTATCTATCTACTGATCTAACTTTTTATCTATAGTTTATCTATCTATCTAGCTATCTATCAGTCTATATATTTATTTATTTATTTGTCTATTTTTTTGTCTATCTATCTATCTTTCTACATATTTCTGTATAAATCAATTTATCTATATATCTAATTATCTATTAATTTATATATATCTTTATCTATCTATCTAATAATCTTTGAAACTATCTATTTATCTATGTATCTATTAGTCGATAATTGTCTAACTATCTTTTGTCTATCATTTTGTCTATCTATCGGTGAATAAATAATTCTAATAATTTGTCTATAAATTAGTCTATCAATCATTCTTTCTATATATCTATTAATCTGTCTATCTATCTATTTCCTTATTTATCTATATATCTATCTAATTATCTGTCTATCATTTTGTCTATCTACGTATCTATCAAATTATCAATTAATCTATCTATCAATTTTTTTAAATATCTTTATATCATTCAATCATCTATGAATCTATATATTAATTTTTTTTATATATGTTTCTATGTAGTGATTTGTCTCTCTTTTTTCTATTTATCTATTTTCTATCTATCTATCTTTCTATTTATATATCATTCTATCTTTCTATCTGTCAATCTTTTTATCTATCTATTAATATATCTATCACTCTATATTTTTGTCTATCTATCTATATATTTATATGTGTATTTCTCTCTCTCTCTCTCTCTCTCTTTCTATCTATCTGTCTATTTATTTGTCTATCTATTTATCTATCTATTTTAGTGTCAATCTATCTCACTATCTAATCTACCAATTTGTATATCAATATGTATATCTATCTGTCTATCAATTTGTCTAGCAATCTATCTATAAATCTTTGTACTTATCTATCTATCTATGTTTTAGTCTATTTGTCTATATATATATATATATATATATATATATGTATGAATGTCTATATATCTATCTTTTTATCTATCTATCTCTTTATCTATCTATCTATCTATCTACCTTTCTAACTATTTATCTATAAATTTGTCTATCAATCTATCTATGTATCTATCTTTCTATCTATATATCATCTCTATTTGTCGATCTATTTATCTATCTATCTGTCTATCTGTCTATCTGTCTATCTGTCTATCTGTCTATCTATCTAACTATCTATCTGTCTATTTATTTATATATCTATTTATATATATGTCAATCTATTTGTCTTTATATCTGTCTACCTTATTATCTATATATATGTTTATCTATCTGTCTATCTATCAGTCTATTAATCTATCTATTTATTTGTCTTTGTATCTATCTATTTATCTATCTAAATATCTTTCTATCTCTTTATCCTTCTATCTATATATCTATATATATCTTTATCTATTTGTCTAAAATGTGTATACACTCTATCTATATATCTATTTATCTATCTTTCTATCTTTCGATCTTTTTATTTTTCAATCTATCTATAATCTATATATCAATCCATCCATCAATATGTCTATCAATCTTTAAATCAATCTATCTATTAATCTATCTATCTATATATATATATATCTATCTATTTATCTATTTGTTTATCATATATATAATATATATATATATATATATGTATGTATGTATGTCTATCTATTTGTTTATCAATATGTCTAACTACATATCTATCTATTTATCAACCTGCCTATCTAATTGTCTATCTATCTATCTAGTATCTATCTTTCTATCTATATATCTAACAATCTAATTGTATATCTATATTTCCTTCAATCACTTTATCAATATGTCTATCAATCTATTTATCTATATATATATATATGTATATCTATCTGTCTATCTATATACTATCTATTTTTCTATCTATTTTGTCTATTTACTACCTATGTATTTATATATCTATCAATCTATTTAT